>JAOWBN010038755.1:0-10034 GCA_028565015.1 Pinguicula moranensis | reverse complement strand
ATAAAAAAACAAGGAATCAATGATAATAGTCAGTAAACATAACATCATTGCACCAATAAGAAGTATTTCCAATCCGTGAATTTCAAGTAACTCACAGAATTCCTCAATTTCCGGGTCCTCATAATTCTCAAAACAGAAGCAGCGGGAACAAGAGCTTGTCCAAAATCGAGCCAAAAATAAGTCACCTAAGTTTAAAGGGCGACCGACGCCAATGCCAATCCCACAGCCCACGCCGAAGCCTGTGAAAACTTGACCCAGTTTCAAAGTAAACGGATTCTCGATTCTCATCCATCTTTTCCCTTTTGCTTCGTCCAAAAATACAACTCCACCTCCCCCTTTCCCCGCCATCACTTCTTCAATTGGCTCGGTAAGATATTTCACTCCAACAGCTTGTGAATACAAGATGCGGCAACGCGGTAAGGGAAGATCCTTACCAGTTTAAATTGACGTGCAGTACGCCAGTACGGCAGTACCTTCCTAATTCTTATTAATTGGATTCTCATATCGTACATTATTTTTATAAAAATATTATTATATAAGGGTGGATATATAATAATATTTTTTTGAATAAAATAGTACTTAAATTTAAACCAAATTTATTATAAAAAAAATTGGAGCGGTACAGGCCCCCTAAATCTGCCCCTATAAGCAATACAAGAAAAAATAGATCCGGATAGTGATTCATAAATTTGGATCATATAGTGTGAAGAAATGAAATCAATTTTTTTGGGGTGTGAACAAATGAATGAGGCCTGAGCATGGGGTTCTGACTTCTGATATATGAATCAAAATCCAATTTGTAGTTTTTTTTTTGTATATTCAATTTTAAAAAATTAAAATATAAATTGAACTTGATTAATTTTGAAAATTCAATTTGATTTTGGTTTAGATTATTATAAATATATATACATATATTCGGTCAATTACTTACAATTTAGCCCACATGTTTTCAACCCAACTTACATTCTTATAAATGATTAAAACTCCTGCCGGAGGTGCCGCCTCCGCGAGCCTGACAATGATCCTGCGAATAATCCCTTGGCTCAGCGAACCCAACTCGCCTCATATAGCTATGCTCCACGAACCCTCTGATGCTATGGAAAAAGGTGAATTTAAAGATGTGTTGGCAGGGGAAGGAAATGTCTCGCCCCTTGCTCCGGCAATTCCTGACGGCATTGGAGACCTGTTACTTGAAGAAGGCAAATCAGACACCTTCAACAACGGTGGATCGCAGCAAGCCCAAAATCAGAGGAAAACACTAAACCGCTACTTCACTCGTCTGAGAGAAGAGTCCATATCATTCCACATTTCAAATTACTCATAAACGTGGACGAAGAAAGAGATGCAACAATTTTTCGCTAAATTTGGGTATGTAAACGACATATACATACCAAGGAATCTTGATAGGGCCGGACGACGATATATGTTCGTTCGGTTTGCGCCCTCTGCGGTTGCACTGCAGCTAGAGAATATCCTCAACGGACTGATGGTCGGAACATTCCGGCTAAGGGCACGTCTAGTGAAAACTTGACTCACTGAGATGCAGGGTACTTCATCCGCTGCGGCCATACCGACCTCAGCTACTTTGACACCATCCGCTACGACTCCATCTACAGTGAACCCCAGACTGAAGTACGAGCCCTCGACGATGGAACCCGAGTGGCTAAAGTCATGTCTAATCGGAGAATTGAGGTCCGCAACGTCCTCAGAATAGGCACAAAAGGTGCTTAAGTGCTTAGGATACCCGGAAGTGTCGATCCCACCACTGGCAGGCGGTGAAATCTTGATCTGTCTTCCATCTGAATAGGAGAAGGCCTCACTTTCAGCTGACGAGATGGTCTGGGCCGGCGCAGGGGATACGCAAGATCAGGGATGGGGCAAATGGCAAGGGCAACGGACGAGCGACATGGATTAAGGTGCACGGGACTCCTCTCCACTACTGGGAGGAGCGATTTTTCCTTGCAGTGGCTAATCAGTTCGGTCGCGCCATCAAAGTTGCATTATGCACGGCAGAGAGAACTACTCTGGTGCACGGGCTAGTGCTCCTAGTCACTGATTCAGATAAGCGAATTTCTTCACCTGTAGAAGTCGACATTGGAGGGAACATTGTTACCCTCTTCGTTGAGGAAGTCAGTGAGAAGCGGCAGAATCCATGGCAAATCCGAAAACAAGGAGCTGCTAAATAGGCGACGCAGCTGGGTCTTTCGCCGACGATAGATTGTCACAATTCTGTCGATTTTCTACCAATAGCTGACAAGGGCGAGGGAAACGCGGTCCGCCAAGTACAAAGTGACAGCGACAGGATGAATGGTGAAATATTGGCGGAAGATTTGGCACGGCAGGGAGGCAGCGTCTCAAGTAACGATTTGAAATTGCCAGGTTTATACTTACAAGGTTTCGAAGGAGTTGGGCTGAACTGCTCAGCCTCACAATATGAATTACTAGACTCACCATTGGGCCGCGTGGTTGCTGGGCCAGACTGCTTCACTACATCAGTGGAAACTGCAATAGGCTCACCTTTGGGCTGTGCTGGAAATGGGCTGGAAAAACAGATAACAGTTGGGGGCATATAAAGGGGACCAATTTTCAGGGCAATTCGCCAAGTTCCCGTCGGAACTTTATTACTTTGTCTAAAAATCAGGGGAGTTTCACTGCACTACTCCAATATGACAAGTGCGTGATATGCTAGCCTATTTTGGTTGAGTGGTTAAATTCTGAATATGTAGGCAGGGTGTGACTCTCTGCCATGGTAGACCATCCGAGCCAATTGACATTTTCTTTAATAAAATTTTAATTACCAAAAAAAAACATTCTTATAAATTATTGAAATGCTTTTCTACCCAAGTTACAGTTAATGAAAAAAATACGTTAGTTTTACTATATTTTGTTAAAAGCATTGACTTTTTTTGGAGTTGGGATCGGATAAAAATATTATTTAACATATGTTATTAATTTGTTGAGGTTATATTTTAAACTAATATGCAAATGAAAAAAGGAGGCAAAGAGTGAACCAAAATAAGCCCCAACTGAAATATAAATTGAATCCGTATATAGATAGAGGCATCTAGGACTAAACGGGCCCAAACCATTTTAGTCCAATTCCGATCATTTTCATGTCTGCCCGTTTAAAAAATAGATGGTCTTAGGTGGTTTATGACTGTAAATTGGGTGGTTCGGGTTAAATCGTTTAGTAAAACGGGCAGATACGGTTTATCACATTTTGATTTGGGCGAATAGGAACAGGGCCCATTTAGACCGTATTATTTTTTACCTTACCGCATGTTCGATCGGAAGATCAGTTGACAGACATTCTAACAAAAGCCGTTACCATACGAGCATTCATTTAATCACTTCTTATTAAGTTGAGGATCGAATACCCGTCAATTTGAGGGGAAGCATTGTAAAGCTGAAGAGCCAAGGAGAACTTGACCAACCTACATTGTAAAATGGAGAAACATTAAATCTCCATTAGTGTTAGACTTTTCAGTTTATCTTTTACCTGTATAAATTGTGAAGCAAATTATAGAATAGAAATACAACAATTGGAGAGAAATAAACTCTCATACACTACAATTCGTCAGATAAAGATCACCGACATACAGAAGTGAAGTGTTTGAAAAAAAATAAGAATCCTAATTTATTTAGGATTTTATTGTAATTAAAATTCTATTATAATTACGATTTATATATCCCTATGATATTTAAATAGGTCATTGAAGATCCGCCGTTTTGTTTGACGAGCCCCCGTCTCTGTCTGATCATCGTCTTCCCCGTGATATGGTAGAAGCCCTCCTTGCAAGACTATCAATGAAGTTTTTATGGAGGTTTCTGCAATCGGTCTTGCTTCACATCGCGCGCTGGCGCTGGCGCTGGCCTTATCTCTCCGGAGTGCCGTCTCTGTCTGATCATCGTCTTCCAGGTGATATGGAAGAAGCCATCCTTGCAAGACTCCCCGTGAAGTCTTTGTTGAGATTTCAAGTTGTTTCGAAATCATGGAACTCAATTATATGGAGTCCCTCTTTCGGCAAGATCCACGCCAAAGTATTTCGGGATTTGCCCAAAGGGATTTTCCTTATACGCAACACTAACAGAGAGGGAGAGGCTGGTGATGATGAATCTATTGAATTTTGTTTGACTGGAGATCCAAGAATTATAACAGGAGCAATTTGTAAGGGATCCTTTACTCTGGTAAATGTCAAGCCTCATTGTTCTTGTTACGGCATCGTACTTCTCCTGGGAACAAATCCTGACAACATGAAAAGTTATCTCTTACTGAATCCTGCCACTGGAGCGTACAGGGAGATTGTGTGCCCTTATGATGTCAATTTCGATGCAAGAGTTTGTGGGCTTTGCTTGGATAAAACAGTGAACGATTTCAAGCTTGTGATTGTTTCTAGTGATGTTTACTTCACTTATTCATGTAAGAATGGTACATGGAGCGGGATAAAATCATTTTTCTATAGTTTCATTGGTAAATACTATGCACGTTGTTATAAAGAAAGCTTCTTTATGATCTCCTCGGGAAATAAGGAGGAACAAGAACATGGATTATATATGCTACATTTCGATAGTAGAAATGATACTTTCACCATGCTCCCAAGGATTGAAGGTGACAGGAAAGAAATAAAGAATTGTACTTTTGAACTCGTGGGAGGATCTTGGATTAAGCATGAATTAAGGTTAGATGATGTTGATTTGATGCATCATGATTTACTAGATTTGGCTCCAACGGGATGGGAAAAGTGTCTGCACGTATCCTTTGTGATGAAGACAATCTTCTTCCCCTTTGAGAGTCGGTCGCGATTTGAAATGAAAAAGGGCTTCGTAAGGTAGCATTCTTAAATTCTTATCATGCATAGATCTAGTACTCAGTTTTCTCTTATTTGATTTCTTTAGATTTTGTAAAACATTTTGATTATTTTCATATTAGACATTTTGATGTCTGGTGAGTTTTTGAGTTATCAACGGATGAGATAGTGAAACAACACACGCGATTTGGTGAAACTGATAATGTAGGATTATTCTGAAGTGTGCAACCATCGTTCGGTGGAGTTGGTTCGATTCGATTTGACAATGATTCTTGTTTCTACGCAACTCATGCTTGGTAGAATGGTCAAAATTTACACAAGTCTCAATACAAACCTGTTTATTCCAAACCAACACATCACCAGATGTGATGTAACATATCACAAGGAACAAAAAAGGGACTCCGTTCCATTAGCCATCTTATATTATGGATATACCTTTTTTGCTTCCAAGCGAAGTATGAGTTGAGCCTGTTGAACCTAATTAAGGGAATTAACAGGTTATTGCAATAGGAGTAGGGGTGTGCATATGGAAATTGAAATTCGGAAATTTTGAATTTCGATCCAAAATTCCAAATTTCGATTTTGGATCGGATCGGAATATGATTTTAGTTCCGAATTATATTTTTGATCGGAACGGAAACAAGGGTGGACTTCTGAATTTTTGAACTTTTTGTTAGAAAAATCCGAATTTCCAAAATATTTCCGAATGTCCAAAACATTATTTCTTGTTTTTTGAAATATTTTTGAATTTCATTTTTTTTAATTTCAATTTTTTTTATTGTTGGGAATTTCGATTTCCGAATTCCAAAATAAAATACGGATCGGATCGAAAATCAGATTCCATTTCAGAAATAATTTCGGATGGAACGAAAATTGTCATTTCCGAATTTCATTTGCACACCCCTAATAGGAGGATAACTTTGAGGTCAATTGATATAATCTTTGCTAGAGAATGTAAACGTGGAGTTTTGACTAATTAAAATATTAAAAGAATTGAAAACTTCCTAAAGGAAAAGATCCTTCCTTATTTAATTCAAAAACAATAGAAAATTAACTAATTAATTAAAAATTCAAAAATCTCACTAATTAAAATAATTAATGTAAATCTACACACTACATTTGCAGCTCCTAGCAGGGGCTGTGACCTCCCACACTTACAACATCCCATATGCTCGATTTGCTCTCCATAAATCGCGTGCGAAATTCTAGTTTGAGAACAGTATGTTTTGATACTAATAACTCATTATCGAACCGTTATAATTTGATCTTCTTTGGTAAGAACATGGCTTGATCAGTCCTCTATAACTTGACAAAATTTCCGCTCAATCCAAATACGTTGAGAATTCCGATCTCCAACAAAATCGATGTTGCGCAGTATTGCAAATAGCAGATCATGAATGAACAAAAGAAGTATGTTGCAAAATTCATATCTGACAATCGGACTGTTCAAATTGGATCTTCTTTGTACCAGAAAAATGCCCAATGCAATTTCTGACTCCAGCTAAATTTTTAGACCGATCCAACCACGTTTGTGTCCCCGATTGGAAGAAATAATGAAATTGCATTTTGCTGAAATTCACACTACTGGGTCCAATTAATTTTAAACCATGCAAGAATCCAAATTTGTCTCGGGCTTGCAACATTCACATCATCCCCTCCTTCCTGGAAAGGATTCGTACTCGAATCCAAATCTTCATGTGAATTAGAATACTCTACATAAGCTGATAACAAGATCGCAATTCCTATTAAAGTTTGTAAAAGTGACTTGCCACTAACTGTTATTCTTGATCATCTTCAACTTGATCTTCCCTCGACCCATTATTGAAAGTCAAAATATCAGGCCTCACACCACTATTCAGCATCATATAATGCTCAGTTTCTACAAGTATCAACTTAACATTCAACAAGAAATTGTAGGTATTAGTTCATGGCCTGAATCCAAACCCTTTGGAAATCAATTCATTGAAATCCAACTTCTATATGTACATTATCATAATAAAACAGAATAGTAAATTCCCAGAAAATCCAAAAAAAAAAAGAACAATTGAATCAAACGAAAAGGCAATCAAACTTAGGCTACATTATCACCGCCGTGGGTTCTTCTTCACGGTCGCCGTGGATGGTTCGCCGACGTCGTTGGCGGCAGCACACGTCGTGAATGGGTTTTTGATCTTATAACTAGAAGAGCGGTGGATTGCATTACCAACTTCCAGCTCTCGTTGTTTTTTCATATTCAAAGCAAGAAATGAGGCGATGAAACCAGAAAAAGCGTACACAAAAGGGAAGGGGAAAGTATGTGAGAGAAATTGCAGAGAGAATAGAGATAAGGATCACAGGAAGATTTTCGTTCACAAAGGGTCCGTTTGGTACGCAGATTAGTCTTATCCGACTTCACGGATAACTTCTGGGTAACTCCGAGATAAGATTTTTTAACCTTTGTTTGTAAGTGATCAAACGGGATAGAGGATGAAAGGTAACCCTCGTTTGGTATTAGTGCTTTGCAAGGCGGATATCCCGCTACATATACAATTCAAAGTCTTTTTACAGAAATGCCCTTCAAATTGGTGTATAAAAGGCCTTATTTTTCTACAAACCCTAACCCTCCGTCTCCATCTTCCTCAGACATCACCTCCCCGATTCGATGGATCAGTCGCCCGACATTTCCTACTAGAATTCGTACCTCTTGTTGCGCCCACGCCGGCGTCTGGTGAAACCGCCTACCCATTTCTCGTTGCGCATGTATGCTAGGGAATATAAGGAGGGACGCCCATATGTGAAAAGCAACCTCATTTCAGTATCTGCCACAGATTCGAGTCGAGGACCAACCATTAACCCACAAGACATCAAATAGGAGATAGGGAAGAGAACCCCATCGTGGTTGGCACCGGGACGGTGGAAAACTTGAATCCTGTCACAATGTTCCTCTTCACCATGGGTGAGGCGTCCTCCTGCGTGACGACTAATGGCGCCACCCGCGATTGGATGGCTGAGTACTTCACCTGCCTGCCAATTCGATCTTGATTTTTTTACCTTATTTGTTTGATGTACATACTGCACTTGAATTAAAATTCTAGCTTTTTGATGCTCAATGTAAGAATTTCTACTGTATTTTGAAATGATGAGGCCTTGTTTTCTTATGTCCTAATGTAGATGTGTAGACAATTTCTACTGCACTTTGAACAAATGTGGCCTCTTCCATTTTGGCAAAGGAAATTGGCCTTTGCATTGGACAGTTTATTTGTGTTTTTGTCTCTGCATTGGACAGATTTTGTGTTTATTTTATTGTGTGTATCTGAATTGGATCAAGCATATGGTATCAACTGTAAATCAAGAATAAGGCATTAGGAGCATAGATATTTGATGCAACATAGTTTGATCTTTGAGGCATTGCTCACTTGATATGGTAATATTGTAGATATTTGCTGCAACATAGTCAATCAAGTGAGAATCTGTGGCTTGAATACCCAAGTCGCGAATGCATTTGGTTAAGGAACGTAACCTAACATATTCGTGGAATGTGTGCTTGAATACCAAGAAGGATATCCCCACTATTCTGTATGAAGATAATACAGCTTGCATTGCTCAATTGAAACAAGGTTTCATTAATGGGGATAGGACAAAGCATATATCACCCAAGTTCTTCTTTACACATGATCTTAGAGAAAAGGGCGACATCAATATTCAGCAAATTCAATCAAGTGAGAATTTGATAGATTTGTTCACTAAAACATTACTGATGCAGGAGCATCTGAGCCATCCAAACTAGTTGAGCATGAAAGTGATTATTTTTCTGATGCTACTCTGATGGCCTTGAATTATCATGAAAATATGGACAAAAGAAAACCTAGGAGGTGATTATTTGAAGGATGGGTCGAATTTGGTAAGTTGGCAATAAAGAAGACAAATATTGTCTCAAGCTTGGACAACCTTCCCTATTTTTTGGGTTGCTGTCTTGTTGCTGTTGGGGTTGCATCTTGATCGAGTTTTGTTGAATTTTTTGGAGTCAAATAAGTTGAGAACCATCCCTAAACTTCAGGGCATATTCTCATGGAGGTTGTAGCAAATTCTATCCAAGCAAAGTAATCCAAAATGTACGTAGACACCAAACTGGACAGATTCGAACAGAGTTTATTCATGCTGATGAAATGGTTGGATAAGAAGCTACAATCAAGGTCCGCATCATGGTGGATAGTTATACCAAGTTTCATCCAAAACTTTGGTCTAGAAGGAGTCAAAAACGAAATCTAAAGTAGTGGCAAAATCTTTTTTTTTGTTCCTTTTTTTTTTAACTCAATTTTCCATTTGACTTGGTAATTATTTTTTTGTCTACTTAATGGTCGACTTGTGAGCATATTAGACATTGAAGTGCATGAAATAAATACCTTTTGAGTGAAAGAAAATTTTCTCAAAGATCAAAGTGTTCTTCATCCCACTTTAAATATTGCCCCTAGAACTATCATAATTCTAGGCCGGCATCGGTTGGTATCAAAGCGCGATTACCCTTCCTGTACGTGAGTTTTCCTTCATCAAACTATATCTGGAGGTCGAGGACGCGGTCACACCGGAGTTGCAGGTCCTGCGAATCAACCAAATGTTCATGATGAGAGAGATGAGGTGATCGACGAATTGCGGAGGCAAGTGATGGAACTAACTCAACGTTTGGCAGCCCAAAGCCACGTTGATCCTGAGGATTCAAGTGATGATTCCAATTCTACATTTCAGAATTCCAACCATGCTGAAGAACAGAGATGTGGAGATCAACCTAGATCATTCGGGTTCAAGGTGGAGTTGCCTTAATTCTCTAGTTCCTTGCAAGCTAAAGGGTTCGTGGATTGGTTACATGAAGTGGAACGAATCTTTGAATATAGAGATGTTCCAGAAGACATGAAGGTGAAGCTTGTTTCCATCCAGTTCAAAGGGAGATTTTTTGCTTGGTGGGAACAAGAGAAACGTGTTCGTGAGCGAAAAGGTCGTACCAAAATCGTGAGTTGGGACAAGATGAAGAAGAAGTTGAAGAGCCATTTTCTTCCATTTGGCTACACTCAAGTCTTGTATCAATGCTTGCATATGTTGAGACAAGGCTTGAGGAACGTTGATGAGTACACGGAGGAGTTTTATCAACTAGTTTTGCAAATCAAAGTATTGACACCCCCTTAAATTCCAAGAGAGAACAAATCTCATTCATAAACGAAAAGTTTGACTGAAGATGTTCATTCCATTTAATTT
>JAOWBN010038744.1:0-10034 GCA_028565015.1 Pinguicula moranensis | reverse complement strand
TCTTTATACCCAGTCCCCCTCTGCTAATATCTTGACATACAATCTCCCATTTGATCCAGTGTATAGGCTTTTTCTCAGAGGTGGAACCTCCCCATAAGAATTTTGAATGTATCCTACGTATAGTGGCGATTACATCCTTTGGTGCCTTAAATGTGGATAGATAGTATGCAACCAAGCCTGTGAGGGTTGATTTAATGAGGGATATCCGTCCTCCATAGGAGAGGTAGATATTTTCCCAACCCTTGTTTCTTTTTGATATTCTTTCTATTATGGGTTACCATGTTGCTTTTTTCCCGGGGTTTGCACCTAGTGGCAAGCCAAGATATACTTGGGGCAGCTTGGCTGTTAAGCAGTTTAGATTGTTAGCATAATCTTGTAATTCCAAGTTAGGTATATTTATTCCCATTAGACAGCTTTTGGAGAAATTTACTTTTAATCCTGATGCCATTTCAAATAATCTCAGGACGCTCTTCATGGTAAATATGCTTTCTTCATTCCCTTCACAGAAGAGCAATGTGTCATCTGCATATTGGAGATGAGATAGTGGTAATTTTAATTTCCCTAAATGCACTGATCTCCATTTACCAATATTGTTTGCTTTTTCAATCATCAGATGCAGCCCTTCAATTGCAATAAGGAATAAGAAGGGTGATAGAGGATCACCCTGTCTTAGACCTCTTTGCATTGGAAATTCCCCTAACGGGCTGCCATTCACTAGTACTGTGGTAGTAACTGTGGTGATGCATTCTTGTATCCACTTCCGCCATTTCTCACAGAAGCCAAACTGTTCTAGCATTCTCACTAGATATCCCCAGTCTACCGAGTCAAATGCTTTTTCAAAATCCACTTTGAAGAGTATCGCTTTGCGGTTGCATCTCTTTGTCTCGTCAATCATCTCATTGGCAATCACCACTCCATCCATGATGTGTCTTCCCTTAATGAATCCCATCTGGTAGGGGGAGATAATTTTTGGCATTACTACCCTTAACCGGTTTGCTAGGATTTTTGCGAGCACTTTGCCTACCAATGATATAGGTCGAAAGTGTTCAATTCTCTCCGGACTGTTTATCTTTGGCGTGAGCACAATATGTGTGAAATTTATTCCTTTTATTAATTTACCATTCTCATGAAATTGTTGTACGAATTCAATAAAATCCTTTTTTCACTTCTCAATGACGTTTTATAAAATAGAAGTTAAGTCCATCCGGTCATGGGCTCTTATTGGAAGCACATGCCCAAACTGTTTATTTAATTTCCTCCTCTAGAAACAGTTTTATTAGATGTTCATTATCGTCATTTATCCTATTAACCATGTGTGTATCTAAATATATCCTATCTTGATAATCAGTGGAGTAATGTTTTTTGAAGTGTTCCTTAATTCCGTTTTTTTACTTCATTAACATTTTCCACCCACTTACCTTTTATGTTCAACCCTCTTAGCTCATTTATTTGACGATTTTTTTTTAATCTGTGCATGGTAATATTTTGTGTTCTCGTCCCCTTCTTTGAGCCAGGTTGCTCTTGATTTTTGGTATAGGATTCTGTCTTGTTGATTCAGTAAGATTTGTAGTGTCTTTTTATTTTCTTTATATTGTTCAAATTCTATTTCATTTAGATCTTGTGTTTCTGCTTTATCTTCGCAATCGGTTATTTCCTTTTGCTCAATATCTATATTTTTTCCTACGTGGCCAAAGACCTCTTTATTCCACTCCTTCAGAGTCTTTATCAAGTTCCTGATTTTTGTGGTCAAATTGTATCCACGCCTACCTTGGTTATTATCATTTTTCCATGTTGTTTTAATTAATGTTTTAAATTCTTTATGTTCATTCCAGCAGTTCAAGGTTCGAAATGGGGTGTATCCTCAGTCTATGCTTTCTTCCTTGATCATTACCGGCCTATGGTCAGATTTTTTTTTGGAGTGCTATTTGATGTAGGTTCGGCCATATGCCTACCCATTCTGGGGAGAGTAAAAATCTATCTAACCGACTAATTGAGGTATATCGCTCATTTGTTCTTGTGAAGTGGCGCCTCTGCAGCGGCATAACTACCAATTTTGATTTCCTAATAAATAAATTAAATTCTTTCATTTAACTTGTAGGACTATCTAGCATCGGCTTTCTTTCTTCTACATTCCGCACAGCATTAAAGTCCCCACATAAACATCATAGCCCATCTGGATCTTGTTGTAGCATTGCTAGAATTTCAGACCATAATTGTTTTTTTTCTTGTGCTGCGCAAGGGGAGTATATATTAACTATTTTAATCTTCTTTTTTCCTACCCCCATCTCCTGATTAACCCCAACATATCGTGTGCTTCTCAACTATTTTCTATTTCAAAAATTCCTGGGTCCCAAATACAGAATAATCCCCCTGATTTTCCAACGGCTTGTTTTGCTCGCCATTCGAACCTGTTGGCTGACCATATTTCACCACAGTCAAGAAAATTGATTGAACTCGCCTTTGTTTCCTGTATACATATCATTTGAATATTTTCTTTCCAAATCATATTTTTTATATCCCTTCTCTTTTTTCTATCCCCCAACCAAAAGCAACTTTACCCAGTATATTCTCAACTAAGTTGAGGTCTGGGGGGTCTGATGTACACGACCTTACCCTTGTAATTATACAAAGAGGCCGTTTCCATTTTGCGACCCAGCGGGTATCGATCCCTGGACCTCACAGTTGTGAGGTTTAGTTGCTCACCACTTGAGCCACCAGGACTCTTATATTATCTGTTGTAATTATCATTTAATCCTTTTTTGATTCACTGTTAGCCTCACTTAGAGTTTGTTTTTTTATTAATTCAATATTATGTTGATCTCTAGCTTCTAATTGTTCCATTAAATTTAATAGTTCCTCCCTAGGGGCATTTGACTTCGTTTCTATCTCATGCCCTAGTTCTACAATTTTGCATGCTTCATTCTTTTTTTTTTAACCATGCATCATACTTGGAATTTAAATTTGCAACCTCTCTAACTAATATATCATAAGAAGATTGCTTAGCTGTTTTTGCGGCACGCTTTTGTTCCCTTCGGCTCGCTTCCTCTTTTTCCGGAGTGCTTGCCATATCCCGATAGAATTCCATTGTCTTCTTTAAATTCTCCCTTTGTAGTTCCGCATTCTCCAGCACGGATAACTTTTTTTTCCCCCTTTTTTCTTGTTTTTTGTTGCTTGATTTGTTTCCTGCATGAAAGAATTATTAGTAGGCAATAATAAGCTATTATTTTGTACTTGGACTAAGCTTTCCCGCGGCCCATTTTCGTTCAGCCCATCATCCTCTGATTTTTTTAACTTCATCAGGAGCCCAGGTATCACATGGTAGAGTTCCAGTGGGCTGGCCCAATTATTTGCCCTTTTCCGCCCAAAATCCAACGAACGGGACCTTTGACTTTCAGGAGCTGTTTCCTTGTTTGTCGTTCCGCCGGATTTCACGCCTGCATCACGCATAGCAGCGACAGTTCCAGGCGTAGCTTCTGACATCTCCAACGGCTCTATTGTGGTAGTCGTTGGTTGCTGATGTGGCCTCCCAGTGTGAATCTGGCCGCGCATCACCCGTTCCGGTCGCCCCCTTTGGCCTGACGGTGCCGGAGCTAGTTCCGGGAATTCTTCCTCCAGAAATGGTACGTGCTCCGCCGTCGTACGGATTATTTCAGTTCGAATTCGCCATTCTTTCGGCGGTGGTTGTGGTGTTTCTTCCTCCACGGACAATTTCAGAGTTTTGTCCTCAATTTCAACCTCAATCGCACTTGAAATTCTTTCTAATTCGTCCGTGATAATTAGTACCCTACCAGCTTGCAGGTTTGTTTTATTTGTTGTACTAACAGCCACCTTGATGCTTCGTCCCACCATTCCGGCCACCTCAAGAAAGAATCTGTCATTCCAACAGGTAAGTGGAGCTCCATAGATGTTTAACCACACTGCGCGTCCGGCTCCTTTATTTATGAACCCATCCCTAATCTTTGTGATTCCCATTTTCATCCAGATTAAATCATCAACTAATAGTCGTGCTTTTTGTTCTTCTGTTTGCAAGGTAATGAGCACTTCTCCACCTTCCATTGGAGATACCAGGACTTCCCCGTAGCCAGCTGCCTTAAGATCTTGTTGCACTCTATTAGTACCCCCTGATGTTTTCAGTTCAGCAATCAGACACTTCTTTAACCATAAGGCTTCCTCCACCATAGGTATAAATTTCATCTTTAGTAGCTTAGCCCCTGATTTGCCAGTAGATTCTGTCTGATTCATTGTTGCATTGCTTTGTGGCTGGAGCTTTCCTTTTTGTATTGTTTTGTCTTGCATCAGTGGTTGTCTTTTCCTTATCAAGCTTACTGCCAAGGTGTAAGTACCCACCATTCTGCCATGTAGTATATTTTCCAGATTAGTTGATAAGTCAGTAGGGGGGAAGCTTACAAACCCGAATCGCCTGCCTAATCGGTCCCGATATTGCGGAACATGAGCATCTCTTACATATCCATATCTTGAAAAGTATTGCTCCATGTCATGCTTTGCCCAAGACTCCGGAATATTTGCCACATGGTAAGAGATGGTTTCCTCCCTCAACCGTTGGAAGTAGTTTGATAGTTGCTTTTTTCCTCTTGTTGGTTGTGCAGGTGCCAATTTGGGCTGTTTTTTTCTTCCTACGGTTTGCCACTCTTTAGCATTAGACTGCCCATTGTTGTTAGGATCTGGAGCCTGATTCTGCTGCTGGGAATGATCTATGCTGTCTGCCATGTTTCTGCAGATTTGGCGTGATCTGTCTTGCCAGGTAGAAGGATTTTAGTTGCTGTGTTGCTGTGCAGAAATGTAATATTGTTGGTAAACATTTTTTGCAGTTTGCCTAGGTGATTTCTAGAGAGTTGGAAGAGAGTTTCTCTCTAGACATTTCGCTCCTTAAACAGTTAGCTGTTTTTACAACCTCTGGTTGCTATTGTTTCGTTATTCTTAAATTTGTATTAAACGTTTTTTTGGAATTTAGATTGTATTAAACTTTATGTTGTTTGTTATTGAATAAATGAATTACTAATGAAAATTTGAGGTTGTATGAAGCTGGAGTATGGCATAGTTTCAATGTCCAATGTTAATTACTTTCCACGAACCATCCAAGGTTATGATATCCAAGTTGCTCAAATCAATCGTTGATACCCAAAACCCAATCGAACGGACCATTATGATTGTTTTTCGGTCCATTTTATACTAGCAATCTTGTTGCTACATGTGCTCTTTTAGAAAGGTGCAACATGGACTATGCCTGCTCGATTTTCCAATAAATTGAAAATTCATGTTCGTTTGATTTCACTGCCTTGACAGAGGATACTAGTTAAATTTAGTAGACCCGATCCAACAGTAAACGGACTCGGGTCCGGACCCAGCCCAATAGTAAACGGGCTAGGGCCCTGGGAGCGAGTGCACATATGGGCCAACTTATAATTGAATGTGGGTTACTCTCATAAAAACCTTAGTACCAAAGTTATTGATTGTAAGCCCATAATCTCTTATAAGTTAGTTAATATTATTACTTATAACCCGTGTGAGATATGTATTCTAACACTCCCCCTCAAGTCCAACTAGACAAGCCCTATTGAGACTTGTTTTTTTTTACGATAACGAATCAAAAGCCTCTAAGGCCCGCAATTGCACTAGCCTGATCATATGAAAAATGGACATGTGAGCACCCAAGTGTTGGTTGCGAGGTACAAGCCCTATAATACAAGTCTCAAGGGCAGTCCTAATTGAACTTGAGGGGGTGTTGTTCCAAAATTCTCGCTATATTTGAATATATTTAAATGTAAATAGGCTTGAATTTTTTTAATGAATTGGCACCCCTAATTATTTTTATAGATCAGCCCTGGTTCATGTTTTAAAAAACTCGAAAAGTAGATTTAATCACCACCAATTTAAATATACATATAGCCTATAAAAAAAAGTTTGCTGTACATATAAAGTTTTTTTTAATTGACGAAATTGCATGATCTTGGATTTTGATTCAAAGCTACAAGGCCCTCACAAAATATTAAATTACTGCATCCAAATATTTTATTATGAAAACCAATAAATTGTAGTAACAAAGTGATATTGTGATTATTGCCCTCGATAGGTATATTCTACTTTTTCTTTTCAAGTAAATATTTATTTTTATTTTTTTAAAAAAAATAGTATGTTTTTGTGCATAATTCTTTCTAGAGATCGACAAATGGGCAGATCAAGCTAAACCAACCCATTTTTCCCGAGCTAGGCCGGCCTATCCCGGCACAGGAAAAAAAATGAGACAACCCAACCGGCACGGGTTCTCATGGACCTTTCCGGCCCAGACTGGCCCATTTTTTTTAATTTTTTAACAAGATATTGACCCAAAAAATAAAATTAAATTAAAAATTAAAAATAGGTTCCACTAGACTGAAAAATTGGATTCAACACGGGACGGCAACAAAAATGGCCAGCGTGGCTCGTGAAGTTATACATGCTAGGCTAATTCGAAAACGGCCAACTGGGCCAGACCGTTTAGCCTAACTCAAATGTGTCTACCTCTAGTTATTTCCGACCCAACTCAAAAAAAAAATGATTTTCCCTCTTAAAAAACTTTCGTCCCCTTAAGTGGACCTCTAGATCTGCCACTGCTTCATCAATGAAATGTATGGACTTGGACTACAATAACTAAAGCTTAATTTGCTAGAATTATAGGTGGAGTTGAACTTTAACCTAACCTGTCTACTCGATGTTTGGCTACTAACTACATTTATATAAATATAAGAAAACTAACTGAGAGGGTATCAAACAGTACAAGCCTAATCCTGAAGATACTGTACAACATTCCCAAAAAATTATTTACATCTTTTGAGATACTGTACAATTTTTTTTTTGGGCAGGTAAATGAAATAGCGGACCCACTTAGGTATCCGGACATAGCCTTACCGCTGGGACAGAACGACAGCAAGCGGGTCTAGCCGACTAATCCAGAGATGTCAATGCAGAGATTGGAGCCCAGGTTTCGATCCCCCGACAGCAAGCCATGAGGTATCGGTGTCTAACCGCTGGACAACTCGCATCGACAATACCATCTCCAACTACTTGACTGGATTCTAATAAGGACATCCTTTGGGCATTAAGGCAAACTTGGAAATTGTACCCCTAGGTCTGCGAGAGGATCGTTGCCGGAGTTAATGTCATGAGGAAAATGATCATAAAGTCGTGGTTTATATGACGTACATACAAGGTATAAGAAGGTTGACACCTAAGTAGATAGCATAATAAATTATTTCCACCATTTTATCCTAACTAAGTGCGGATCTTACATAATATAAAGCTAAGTCCATATAACTTCCACGTCTCAAACTATACACCATGGCTAATCAAATTGCGAAATGGACATTCATATCTATCCTATCTTTCATCGTTATGAAACCAACATTATTGATTCAAGGCCAACAACAAGTTCCTTGTCTGTATTTTTTCGGAGATTCTGTATTCGACAACGGCAACAACGACAACCTTTGGACCGAGGCAAAAGTCAATTATCAACCTTATGGTATTGATTTTCCCAGTGGCCCGACCGGAAGGTTCACCAACGGACCAAATATTGCTGATTACCTCGGTCTATATTTTATATTCTCATCCCATCGCGTTTTTTAATTGCTTTCATTTTGCTTTTCAATTTTTTTGATTAGCCAAACACACGCACGCACCATACTCACGTGATGTACCTGCAAGGATTTTTTTTTTTCATCTTAGAAGACTTTTAATTCCTTAATGAATTTGCATTTGGAACCATTCTTGTTTTGAATATATTTGCAGCAAAATTTCTGGGATTCGAAAGTCCAATCCCGCCATTTGCAACTGCAAATGGCGCCGCCATTGTCAATGGCCTGAATTATGCGTCTGGTGCAGCAGGGATCCTCCCAGAATCAGGATCGCAGCTGGTAATATTAAAGAGATATATGAAACAAATAATTACTTGTGACCTGTTCGATTTTATGTGATAGAGCAACATACAATCCACAAGGTTGGGGTCCAAGATTTGATACTCTGGCAAAGCAAATTTTCAAGAAAAAAATTTGCTTATTAATAAAAAAAAAGGGTAACAGAATTTGTTTGCTTTTTATATTGAAAAAAAAACGTTATACCGAAATCCTAGGTTAAAATGTAGTATGTACGTCTTGTATAAAATTTATTTGTGAGGTTAAATTTTGTATTGGTTCATTATTTTTACGCAGGGAGACAGAATCCCCTTGGACGGACAGCTGCTGAACCATGTGTCCACAATTTATAAACTTCTGTTTTTACTCAAAAATCAAAGTGTGGATAACTATCTACACAAGTGCTTATACATCTTCAACATGGGTAGCAACGACTACATCAACAACTATTTTCTACCCGGAAGCTTTACTCGCTTTGTTTTCACACCCGAGAGGTTTGCACAACACTTGATCCAACGATACTCCGGACAACTCAGGGTAAAGCATCCTATTGATTTTATGAATCGTACTCAGGAGTCAGGAACTGAGCCAGCCAATTTATTCTTGTTTTTTCGTATTTCTTTCTTTTGTTTACATTTGATCCCATAGTTTGTGCTCTTGTCTATGCCTTCCTGCATTAGACCCTTTACAATCTTGGAGCCAGAAGAGTAGCCGTCTTTGGTCTTGGTTTGATCGGCTGCACTCCTCAAGAGCTGGGATTGTATCCTGTCAACGCATCTGGATGCGTGGATTCGGTCAACGGCGCCGTAGTTCTCTTCAACAACAAGCTCCGATCACTCGTCGACCAATTCAATGGCGGCGGTCTGGCCGGAGCAAACTTCACCTACATAGACAGTTCTTCCAGAGGCGATCCATCAGCAATTGGTGAGTTGATCTATTGATCGCTATTTTATTTATTTATTTCTCCTTTGCGGAAAATTTTTGGAAAATAAAAACGAATCTTATTCTTTTCATAATTTATTATTTTCATCAAGTACAAGAATTTTGAAAAAGCAATTAAAAATAATTTAATAGAAAATTTGATCATATTTGCTTGATTGCTTAAATTAGAGAAACAAAATTACGAGTTAACCTCCAAAACACACAGAAACTATTGATTTTTTTTTTTATTTTTTTATTTTTTAAACTAGAATTGGTAGAAATACTTCTTTTCGGTGTTAAGGCCCTGTTTTGCGCATGCCTTCTACTTCTTCTTCTTATTTTTAGAAGGGATGATGTTTTGCGCAATTACTTAAACGATAATTATTTTTAGAATAGAGATGCCTCGGAGGGTCCGGAATTTTTTGGACCCGCCATGCCGGAGCCGTCGGAGCCCCATCGCCGCCGGTCGTCGGAGCCCCGCCGCGGTGCCGGAATTGAGGTGTTTTTTTTAGAAGGAAAAATAGTATGTCAGGAGGTGCTTATTTTACCTTCTTAAAATAAGAACACAGTCCCTAAGTTTGTAGTTCATTTTTTCTATTTAAATGTTATTCTCTCCTTTCCCACAATCGGTGTGGAACAACACCTCAAGTCCAATTAGGATTGCCCTTAAGACTTGTATTATAGGGCTTGTATCTTGCAACCAACACTTGTGTGCTCACATGTCCATATTTCACATGACCGGGCTAGTGAAGTTACAAAACAACACCTCAAGTCCAATTAGGACTTCCCTTGAGACTTGTATTATAGGGCTTGTACCTCGCAACCAACACTTGTGTGCTCATATGTCCACAAATCCAATTAGGACTTCCCTTGAGACTTGTATTATAGGGCTTGTACCTTGCAACCAACACTTGTGTGCTCACATGTCCATATTTCACATGACTGAGCTAATGCAGTTTTGGGCCTCAGAGGCTTTTGATTCGTTATTGGAGTGGTGAAATCCCAACTTCGCCAGTGAATTATCTCTAAAAAATTTAGTTCTAAGATATTCAGTTTATTTGTTCAGTTTAAAATTTATTCCTTACTTTCCAACAATCGATGTGGGACAATAGTTAACTTATAAAAAAAAATTGTAATGGCGGTTATTCCAGGTATTACTGTTGTGAATGCTCCATGCTGCGTCGTATCGAAGCAAACTGGTCAATG
>JAOWBN010038733.1:0-10034 GCA_028565015.1 Pinguicula moranensis | reverse complement strand
CTGTTACAGTTTCTCGTGTTGACGTGGAACCATACGAGAATAAAGTCGATGAAGCAAATGAGGTTAGCTGCCTAATGTTCGTATCCATGATTCCCGATCTTCAAAAACTGTTTGAGGATTGGAAGGCATATGATAAGATTTGCGAGCTCAAAAACTTGTTTTAAGAGCAAGCACGCTGTGAGCGATATCGTATAGCTAAAGAATTATTTAAATGTCGTACGACTGAGGGTGCCTCGGTCAGTGTACGCACATTCGAAGAATCGTGGGTTCTACCATTGACAAAGAACTCAGCTCCTGATGTATTATCAGTGTCAGAGTATAGCAAGGTGGATAAGAAAATGAAAAGGAGTAGGTCTAAGGGCAAGAAAAGGTAAATGGTAAAGGTATGATTCCGGTTAGGAACAAGAGCATACCTAAATCGAAAAAGACTTCGACTCATATTCAATCATTATAACTCAACTATCTTATGGCATTATCGCTCAGGTCATATTAATAAGAATCGCATAAAGAAGCTCCACACTGCTGGACTTCTAAACTCATTTGACTGTAAGTCAATTGATGGGTGTGAATCTTGTATACTTGGGAAGATGACCAAGACACCTTTTAAGAAGGTCGCCAATAGAACTAATGCGCTGTTAGCATTAGTGCATACAGACGTGTGTGATCCTCTGAGCACAAATGCATGAGGTGGTATTCGTGCTTCATTACATCTACTAATGTTTTCAGTAGATATGTCTATGTGTATCTGATGATTCACAAGGCTGAATCATTGGAAAAATTCAAGGAGTTCTAGAGTGAAGTCGAAAATCAACTTGGGAAAGGAATTAAGGCACTGCGATCAGATCGTGGTAGCGCATACCTAAGTTTTGAATTTTGTGATCATTTTAAAAACTGTGGAATAGTTCCTCAGTTGGTTGCACCTAGAACACCATGACAAAATGGTGTATCCGAATGCAGAAATCGTACTTTAATGAATATGGTACGATCAATGATGAGTCGTGCAGAATTATCTTTATCCTTTTGGGGATAAGCCCTTTATACTACTATGTTCACCTTAAATAGAGTTCCTACCAAATCAGTGGACAATACTCCGTATTAGATATGGAAAGGAAGCATCCCCAACTTTTCTTACATCAAGATTTGGGATTGTGTAGCGTATGTTAGGCATTTGCGACCTGACAAGTTGTGTCCTAAATCTGACAAATGCTTCTTTGTCGGATACCCAAGGGAAACAAAGGTTATTACTTCTATCAGCGATCGGATAGCAAAGTGTTTTTGCCCAATATGGTGAATTCTTGGAAGAGGATTTTCTTTACAAGAAAAGTAGTGGGAGCAACGGGTAACACTATAAAAACACTGTCCATTCGAATTAAATTTTCACAAAAAACATTGCTTCAACACAAAAAGAAATATGGAGAATGAGAAAGCTATTTGAATCGAAATCAAAACAATATCTTGTTTTTTCAGAAAAGAGCAACCAACAAAAAAATTTAGCCATTGCAAAAAAAAAAAGTATTAATTAGAGATGTTTAAATCAAGAAGGCATCCCAAAATAATTGAGAATGAAATATCAACTCTTTGTGGAAGACAAGGAGAAGGAGAAACTAAATCGACTAACAACAAGAAAAAACACGGGTATTTTTTCAAAATGCTACATAACTAACTCTGATTACAACGATATAACAATGTATCCATGCATTGTTTGTGAAAATAAAGGACAAAAAAAATAGTAGGCAAGCGATAGATGTCAAACTCCTTCAGTCTTGAAATGGATGAAAAAATTACTTTTCAACGCACAAGACCATAAAAAAAACAAATCATTCAAATATAATGTTAGAAACAAACTTTATTTCCGTGAAACCAAAACATAGTTATTGCAGTTTAAAGGTTTAGTTATATTTCTACACAAAAGAATATGGAGAATGGGAAAGCAATTGGAATCAAAATTAAATCAAATACCTCGTTATTTTTGCCCTTTGAAACAAAAATAAAAAATTCCAGCTGTTTAAATCACAATTGCATCCCCGTGAATTCGGGATCAAATACCAACTCTTTGTGGAAGAAAATGCAAATGATAAACTAAATAGATTAAGGACTAGAAAAAATATGAGTATGTCTTTATAATGCTGCATAATTAACCCTGATTACAATGATATTAGGATTAAAGCATCCGTAGTTCATAAAAAGTCAAGAAGAAAAAGCATGAGGCAAATGAATGGAAGTCAAAGTCCTGTATTATTGAAACAAACAAACAAAGTCCTTTTGAACGCGTAACACTATCAAAACACTGTCCAATCGAATGAAATTTTCACAAAAAAACATTGTTTCAACAGAAAAAGAAATATGGAGAATGAGAAAGCTATTTGAATCGAAATTGAAACAAATATTTGGTTTTTTCAGAAAAGAGCAACCAACAAAAATAGTTAGCCATTGCAACAAAAAAAAACTATTAATAAGAGATGTTTAAATCAAGAAGGCATCCAAAATAATTGACAATGAAATATAAACTCTTTGTGGAAGAGAATGAGAAGGAGAAACTAAATCGACTAACAGCAAGAAAAAACACGAGTATTTGGTCAAAATGATACATAACTAACTCTGACTACAACGATATGACAATGTAACCATGCATTGTTTGTGAAAATAAACGACAAAAGAAATAGTAGGCAAGCGAATAGACGTCAAACTCCTTCAGCATTTAAATGGATGAACAAAGTACTTTCACGATTAAGACCATAAAAAATATTCATTCAAATAAAATGTTAGAAACAAACATTATTTCTGTGAAATGCAGTTTAAAGGTTTAGTTATATTTCTACAAAAAAAACAAGGAGAATGGGAAGGCAATTGGAATCGAAATTGAATCAAATACCTCATTTTTTTCGCCCATTGAAAAAAATATAAAATTCCAACTGTTTAAATCACAATTGCATCCCCAGGAATTCGGAATCAAATACCAACTTTTGTGGAAGAAAATGCAAATGATAAACTAAATAGATTAAGGACTAGAAAAAAAACGAGTATGTCTTTATAATGCTGCATAATCAACCCTGATTACAATGATATTAGGATTAAAGCATCCGTAGTTCATACAAAGTCAAGAAGAAAAAGCATGAGGCAAACGAATGGAAGTCAAAGTCCTGTATTACTAAAACAAACAAACAAAGTACTTTTCAACGCGTAACACTATCAAAACACTGTCCATTCGAATAAAATTTTCACAATAAACATTGTTTCAAATAAATGAAAATGCATTAGTTGCTGGTGAAAACTTTAGCTTCGTTTCAACTCCAAAAGAAATATGGAGAATGTGAAAGCATGTGAATCGAAATCGCAACAAATATCTTGTTCTTCCCTAAGAGAGCAACCAACAAAAAACTGTAGCCATTGCAAAAAAAAAGTATTGATTAGAGATGTTTAAATCAAGAAGGCATCCCAAATAAATAAGAATGAAATATAAACTCTTTGTGGAAGAGAACGAGAAGGAGAAACTAAATCGACTAACAGCAAGAAAAAACCACGAGTATTTGGTCAAAATGCAACATAACTAACTTTGACTACAACGATATAACCAAGCATTGTTTGTGAAAATAAAGGTTTAGTTATTGATGTGAAACCGAAAAATAGTTATTGCAGTTTAAAGGTTTAGTTATATTTCAACACAAAAGAATATGGAGAATGGGAAGGCAATTGGAGTCAAAATTGAATCAAATACCTCGTTATTTTTTCCCATTGCAAAATATAAAATTCTAGTTGTTTAACTCACAATTGCATCGCCGTGAATTCAGAATCAAATACCAACTCTTTGTGGAAGAAAATTCGAATGATAAACTAAACAGATTAAGGACTATAAAAAATACGAGTATGTCTTTCTAATACTGCATAATTAACTCTGAAATATAAACTCTTTGTGGAAGAGAAAGAGAAGGAGAAACTAAATTGACTAACAACAAGAAAAAACACTAGTGTTTTTAAAAATGCTACATAACTAACTCTGACTACAACGATATGACAACGTAACCATGCATTGTTTGTGAAAATAAAGGACAACAAAAATAGTAGCCAAGCGAATAGACGTCAAACTCCTTCAGCCTTGAAATGGATGAACAAAGTACTTTCCAACGTTTAAGACCAAAAAAAAAACAATTTATTCAAATAAAATGTTAGAAACAAACTTTATTTTTGTGAAACTAAAAAATAGTTATTGCAGTTTAAAGGTTTAGTTATATTTCTACACAAAAGAATATAGAGAATGGGAAAGCAATTAGAATCGAAATTGAATCAAATACCTCATTATTTTTGCCCATTGAAAAAAAATATAAAATTCCTGCTGCTGAAATCACAATTGCAACCCGTGAATTCGGAATACAATACCAACTCTTTGTGGAAGAAAATGTGAATGATAAACCAACTAGATTAAGGTCTAGAAAAAATACGAGTATGCATTTATAATGCTGCAGAATTAACCCTGATTACAATGATATTAGGATTAAAGCATCCGCAGTTCATAAAAAGTCAAGAAGAAAAAGCATGAGGCAAACGATTGGAAGTCGAAGTCCTGTATTATTGAAACAAACAAACAAAGTCCTTTTGAACGCGTCACACTATCAAAATATTGTCCATCCAAATGAAAATTTCACTATAAACATTGTTTCAAATAAACGAAAATACACTAGTTGCCGGTGAAAGCTCTAGCTTTGTTTCAACTCAAAAAGAAATATAAAGAATGAGAAAGCCATTTGAGACCAAATCGAAACAAATACCTTGTCTTTTCAGAAGAAAGCAACCAACAAAAAAATTTAACCATTGCAAAAAAAAAAGTATTAATTAGAGACGTTTAAGTCAAGAAGGCATCCCAAATAATTAAGAATGAAATATAAACTCTTTGTGGAAAAGAATGAGACGGAGAAACTAAATCGACTAACAACAAGAAAAAACACGAGTATTTGGTCAAAATGCTCATAACTAACTCTGACTACAACGATATGACAATGTAACCATGCATTGTTTGTGAAAATAAAGGACAAAAGAAATAGGAGGCAAGCAAATACACGTCAAACTCCTTCAGCCTTTAAATGGATGAACAAAGTACTTTCACGTTTAAGACCATAAAAAACAATTCATTCAAATAAAATGTTAGAAACAAACATTATCTCTGTGAAACCAAAAATTAGTTATTGCAGTTTAAAGGTTTAGTTATATTTCTACACAAAAGAATATGGAGAATGGGATGGCAATTGGAATCGAAATTGAATCAAATACCTCGTTGTATTTGCCCATTGCAAAAAATATAAAATTCCAGCTGTTTAAATCACAATTGCATCCCCAGGAATTCGGAATCAAATACCAACTTTTGTGAAAGAAAATGCAAATGATAAACAAAATAGATTAAGGACTATAAAAAAACGAGTATGTCTTTATAATGCTGCATAATCAACCCGGATTACAATGATATTAGGATTAAAGCATCCGTAGTCATAAAAAGTCAAGAAGAAAAAGCATGAGGCAAACGAATGGAAGTCAAAGTCCTTTATTGCTGAAACAAACAAACAAAGTCCTTTTGAACACGTAACACTATCAAAAAACTGTCCATTCGAATAAAATTTTCACAATAAACATTGTTTCAAATAAATGAAAATGCACCTAGTTGCCGGTGAAAGTTCTAGCTTTGTTTCAACTCAAAAAGAAATATGGAGAATGAGAAAGCCATTTGATACAAAATCGAAATAAATACCTTGTCTTTTCAGAAGAAAGCAACCAACAAAAAAATTTAACCATTGCCAAAAAAAAAGTATTAATTAGAGATGTTTAAATCTAGAAGGCATCCTAAACAATTGAGAGTGAAATATCAACTCTTTGTGGAAAAGAATGAGAACGAGAAACTAAATCGACTAACGACAAGAAAAAAACACAGTATTTGGTCAAAATGCTACATAACTAACTCTTACTACAACGATCTGATAATGTAACCATGCACTGTTCATGAAAATAAAGAACCAAAAAAATAGTAGGCAAGCAAATAGATGTCAAACTCCTTCAGTCTTGAAATGGATGAAAAAATTACTTTTCAACGTGCAAGAAAAAAACATTTCATTCAAATAAAATGCTAGAAACAAACATTATTGATGTGAAACCAAAAAATAGTTATTGCAGTTTAAAGGTTTAGTTATATTTCTACACAAAAGAATATGAAGAATGGGAAGGCAAATGGAATCGAAATTGAATCAAATGCCTCGTTGTTTTTTCCCATTGAAAAAAATATAAAATTCCAGCTGTTTAAATCACAATTGCATCCCCGTAAATTCGGAATCAAATACCAACTCTTTGTGGAAGAAATTGCGAATGATAAACTAAATAGATTAAGGACTAGAAAAAATATGAGTATGTTTTTATAATGCTGCATAATTAACCCCGATTACAATATATTAGGATTAAAGCATCCGTAGTTCATATAAAGTCAAGAAGAAAAAGCATGAGGCAAACGAATGGAAGTCAAAGTCCTGTATTATTGAAACAAACAAACAAAGTCCTTTTGAACATGTAACACTATCAAAACCCTGTCCATTCAAATGAAATTTTCACAAAAAACATTGTTTCAACATAAAACGAAATATGGAGAATTAGAAAGCGATTTGAATCGAAATCTAAACAAATACCTTGTTTTTCAAAAAAGAGCAACCAACAAAAAAAAATTGCCGTTGCAAAATATTTTTTTTTACGTTTAAATCTAGAATGCATCCCAAATAATTGAGAATGAAATATAAACTCTATGTGGAAGAGAATGAAAAGGGGAAACTAAATCGACTTACAACAAGAAAAAACACGAGTATTTTGTCAAAATGCTACATAACTAACTATGAGTACAACGATATGACAATGTAACCATGCATTGTTTGTTAAAATAAAGGACAAAAAGAATAGTAGGCAAGCGAATAGACGTCAAACTCCTAAATCGATAAACAAAGTACTTTCATACGTTTAAGACCATAAAAAACAATTCGTATCATTGAAACAAACAAACAAAGTCCTTTTGAACACGTAACACTATCAAAACCCTGTCCATTCGAATGAAATTTTCACAAAAAACATTGTTTCAACACAAAACGAAATATGGAGAATTAGAAAGCTATTTGAATCAAAATCTAAACAAATATCTTGTTTTTCAAAAAAGAGCAACCAACAAAAAAAATTTGCCATTGCAAAATATTTTTTTTTGACGTTTAATCTAGAATGCATCCCAAATAATTGAGAATGATATAAACTCTATGTGGAAGAGAATGAGAAGGGGAAACTAAATCGACTTACAACAAGAAAAAACACGAGTATTTTGTCAAAATGCTACATAACTAACTAGGACTTCAACGATATGACAATGTAACCATGCATTGTTTGTTAAAATAAAGGACAAAAAAAATAGTAGGCAAGCGAATAGACGTCAAACTCCTAAATGGATAAACAAAGTACTTTCATACGTTTAAGACCATAAAAAACAATTCGTTCAAATAAATTGTTAGAAACAAACATTATTTCAGTGAAACCAAATAATAGTTATTGCAGAAAGGTTTAGTTATATTTCTACACAAAAGAATATGGAGAATGGGAAGGCAATTGGAATCGAAATTGAATCAAATACCTCTTTAGTTTTGCCCATTGAAAAAAAATATAAAATTCCCGTTGTTTAATCACAATTGCATCCCAGTGAATTCGGAATCAAATACCAACTCTTTTGTGGAAGAAAATGCGAATGATAAACTAAATAGATTAAGGACTAGGAAAAATACGAGTATGTCTTCATAATGCTGCATAATTAACCCTGATTACAATGTTTATAATTTCACTATAAACATTGTTTCAAATAAATGAAAATACACTAGTTGCCAGTGAATGCTCTAGCTTTGTTTCAACTCAAAAAGAAATATGGAGAATGAGAAAGCCATTTGATACAAAATCGAAATAAATACCTTGTCTTTTCAGAAGAAAGCAACCAACAAAAAAATTTAACCATTGCCAAAAAAAAAGTATTAATTAGAGATGTTTAAATCTAGAAGGCATCCTAAACAATTGAGAGTAAAATATCAACTCTTTGTGGAAAAGAATGAGAACGAGAAACTAAATCGACTAACGACAAGAAAAAAACACGAGTATTTTGTCAAAATGCTACATAACTAACTCTGACTACAACGATATGACAATGTAACCATGCACTGTTCATGAAAATAAAGAACAAAAAAATAGTAGGCAAGCGAATAGACGTCAAACTCCTTCAGTCTTGAAATGGATGAAAAAAATTACTTTTCAACACGCAAGACCATAAAAAACAATTCATTCAAATAAAATGTTAGAAACAAACTTTATTTCCGTAAAACCAAAAAATAGTTATTGTAGTTTAAAGGTTTCGTTATATTTTTACGCAAAAGAATATGGAGAATGGGAAAGCAACTGGAATCAAAATTGAATCAAATACCTCGTTATTTTTGCCCATTGAAAAAAATATAAAATTCCAGCTGTTTAAATCACAATTGCATCCCCGTGAATTCGGAATCAAATACCAACTCTTTGTGAAAGAAAATGCAAATGATAAACCCTGATTACAATGATATTTGGATTAAAGCATCCGTAGTTCATAAAAAGTCAAGAAGAAAAAGCATGAGGCAAATGAATGAAAGTCAAAGTCCTGTATTATTGAAACAAACAAACAAAGTCCTTTTGAATGCGTAACACTATCAAAACACTGTCCATTCGAATGAAATTTTCACAAAAAAACATTGTTTCAACACAAAAAGAAATATGGAGAATGAGAAAGCTATTTGAAGGATATGTCGGAGGATATTTTCACAAAAAAAACATTGTTCCCGAAGGATATGCCGTATTTCCAAAGATATCTCTGGTGAGGGTTGAAGGGCCAGTAGCTGTGGTTCAATTACTTGAAACTCCACTTGTAAACCTTATAAATTATGCATCATTGGTCGCTACAAATGCAGCAAGGCATCGCCTTGTTACTGGAAAGTCCAAACTCCTTGAATTTGGTCTGCGACGGGCTCAGGGACCTGATGGGTGGATTCTATGCTTCCTCCTGATGATGATTTTTGGTTATATGGCGGTGATGATGAAATAAGTTCTGCTCTTGAGGAGAGGCAGAAGGAGATGGAACTTCATGATTTGAAATGTAAAAAGAAGCAAGAATCCAAAACGCAGCATGAGGGAGTTACTACATCTGGGAAAGTTTTAGATGAGTATAATCTTATAGGAATTGCTAAATCAATGCATGCGTTTGCAGTGATCATGATCTTGAAGGTGGATCATCATCCCAATTTCTTTTGGGGTCACTGATCTTCACTTTGTGAACCACATCCTGTCAGAGATTTATTTCCTGCAGGTCCATGTTGCTCTTGCGTATTCTGAAGATATGGAAGAGGTAGAGGATGGATTCATGAGTTCGTATGTGGATGCCCTGAGCAATGAATTGAAGGCAACAACACTGGACAAAACTTTTGTTCATGCACATGAGCAGTCCTCTACACAGAATGATGAGGGAGCAGTTGGTGTTACTAGTGATGAGATGATGGATCTACAAAATATTGTGGACCGAAGAATAATATCACATAGAGTTTGATGGTAGACCTGTCAATCTTTACTTCAATCGTGGACTGAAGAATATTCACTCCGTAGAGGAGGTATTTATTTAATATCAAAGTTCCATGGGACGTTGAATATTTGCATCTCTTATGCAATTGCACCTTCGGAGTTTGGTCAACAGTCTTTTACAAGATTAAGGACGATGAACTCTGGTATGTTTTCGCTTTCAGTTTGAAATTCGATTTGCGTTCTAATTTCTTTACATGAAGATCCGAGTAATAGATTGATAATAAATCTAACAAGTGTTATTGGAGTAGTATATATCATAAATTGGCTATGACCCCTTGATGTATAATAAAGATTAGTCAGCCTACGAAAAACCAGAATTTGATGATTTTATTCTTTGCACAACTTTTTATGTTTGATGCAAAAATGAAGTGCACATGTGCTTACTAAAC
>JAOWBN010038722.1:0-10034 GCA_028565015.1 Pinguicula moranensis | reverse complement strand
TGGACTATGTAAATTATGAATTGTTGTTGTGATTGATTGTGGTTTGAGCTAGTATGTGCGAGATGACATGGACGGATGATAATGTTGTTAAACAAGGATTGGAGGTTCTGGGAAAACGCAATCCTGAGGTGCTCAGCGTCGTGGTTGGGCCCATACAAGGAGCAACTGCCTCAACCTCGACCGTTGTTCCTGCTGTTGCTCAGATCAAGCTTGATCTTTCACCTTTAGATTTAAAACTTGATGGATCGGCTACATATCTTAGTTGATTACGTATGATTGAGACCATCTTAGTAAGAATAAGCCTGGATGAACACCTGAGGGAATGTGAATCGGAGAGTGACATCTCCTCGACTAAGGAATGGAAAGTTACACATGCTCAGCTGTATATTTGGTTTTTGAACTCGATGACTGCCTCAGTTGCTTCTATTGTGGATGCCTTTAACTTGGCGAGTGAGATGTAAACTAGCCTCAAGACAACCTATCAGATGAGGATGTTTCAACTTCAGTTGGAGATTGATGCAGAGGTCCAGAGGGAGCGATCTACAAAGGAGTATTCTATCTGTTTGAAGCGATTGTGGGTTGAGATGGATCACTATAACCCTTTGTTTAGCTGTATTGACTCGGGGTGCAAGATGCGACAAAGTTTTGAGAAATGAAGGACTATGAAATTTTTGAAGGATCTGAATCCGATCTTTCACTCGAGGAGATCGGTTTTGTTGTCTCAGGCCAAGATTTCATTACTGAATGAGGCCATTATTGCTATTATAAAGGTGGAGAGTGAGATGAGGATACACTCTACGCCGAGTGTATTACTGCGCAAAGGCTTTAGCTACTTCTAGTTCACGGGTGATTGGAGCTCAGGGCGAGACTCGCAGTTTCTATAAGTGTAGAGCAGTTGGCCACTTGATGTAATTCTATCCGAGATTGTCCCGTGAGAGAGATTCTGGAAGCAGAGGTAGAGGTCGAAGTCGTGAAGGTAGGAGAGGTGGAGCTAGAGGTGGTGTACGAGGAGGCTATCACACCAACTTAATGATGGATGCTATGAGGAGGAGACTATGGAGGGTACTGTATTGAGAAGGACCAGATATTCTTTGATGTACTCAAAAGGAAACTCAAGAGAGTGAGGGTGGGCACTAATACATCCACCTCATCCGACTTCTCTGGTAACGTTGCTTTAGCCTCAGGTTTCACAGGTATGTATGACTCACTTGCTTTGGCATCCTTTCCTGCTGTTGGTTCTTCATATTGGATCATTGACTCTGGGGCTTCTAGGCACGTGACGAGTGCTGCTAGGGAGTTTAGTTCATATACTCCTTTATCAAACCTGTTGAGTGTCAAGACAACCAATGGCACTGATTAGCCAGTGGTCCGTAAGGGTACAGTGCATTGTACCAACACTCTGACTTGTCCAAAGTTTTGCATGCTCCCTCATTCCCTATGAATCTTCTGTCCACAAATGTCATTCTTAACCAATTGAATTATACTGTTTTTTTTATATTCCTCAGGTGATCTTCCGGGAGAAGAGGGAAGGCAGGGTGCTTGAGATTGAGACATGGCATAGTGACCTGTGGTACATTGACTAGAAGGGATTAGACTCAGCCCTTTCATCCATTGTAGAGAGACCTGGTGGAGACAATACTGTAAAGGACTTATTACTTTACCATAGGCGATTAGGTCATCCCTCCTTCTTGACTTTTAGTCGACTTTATCCCTGTTTATTTGCTGCAATCAGTAAGGAAAAACTACTTTGTGATGCTTGTGAGTTGGGCAAGTATACCATAAACTCTTATGTTAGCTCAATGGTAGGAGTTTCCATATTTTTGATTTGATACATTCGAATGTATGGGTCCCTGTCCCACAATAATATTCAATGGATTTCGTGATTTTGTTTCATTCATTGATAGTTGCTCCCGTGTCACTTGGCTATACATGATGAAAAACAAGAGTGATGTGTTTGTTTGTTTTAAGAATTTTCACAAGGGAGTACAGACACAATACGGTGCAGTAGTGAAGGTTTGAGGTCTGATAATGGGACATAATACACTAATAGGGCATTTGCAGAATATCTATCATCACAGGACATTAAGCATCAAACCACCTGTTCATACACACCAGAGCAAAATGGTGTAGCTGAGAGAAAAAAATGTCACCTTCTTGAGGTGTCTAGGAGTATGATTTTCACAATGAATATCCCAAAATACCTATAAGGACAATCAATTCTTATAGCCACATTCCTGATTAATAGGATACCATCCCGTCTGTTGGATTGGAAGTCTCCATTTTAGATTTGGAATGGTACAAGAGGTGACACCATTAAGTTGAGAACTTTTGGCTGTGTATGCTTTGTATTGGATAACAGGCCAGGGGTTGGAAAGTCGGATCTGAGGGCCATCAAGAGTGTGTTAGTAGGATATTATGCGACTCAGAAAGAATATGTGTGTTTGAGACCAGTTGAGGAAAGATTGTTTGTGAGCATGGATGTTACTTTCCTGGAGCATGAACCGTACTTCTAGCGGGGTCCTCCTCACCTCTTTAGGGCTCGCCTGATGGTGTATGGCGAGGGGGAGAATAGCAATAAAAGTAGAGATGAGAGTACGAGTGAGAGACATTACCTGCCCTTGCCGCTAAGTGAGTCGGCAGCAGTAGAGGGAGAGAGATTCCAGAATAGGGGGAGCCACCGTTAGTATACACGAGACATTATTCCCATACCCAGTGATAGAGGAGAGAGGAGACTAGAGAGGTTCCCGAGTCACTTGTGTCGGTCCCATGCCCAAGGTCCTTGCTTGCTTCGACTCTGGGGCACCTTCATCAGTCTCTTCAAGTGATGTTACCCCTCTTCCTGATATTCCTGCCCTTGATATTACTCTTAGGAGGACCACTCGTAGAAATGGAGGGGTCCCACCAAATAGATATATTTTTTTCCTCTGATATTACTCATCCCCATTATATTACTCACTCTGTCTCTTGCTCACATATACTTCCTAAACATAGAGCATTCATTGCATCTTTGGATATTGTCTGTATTCTTAAGTGTTGGCAGGTTGCTAAGGCGAACTCGAGATAGAAAGCAACAATGATAGAGGAGCTTTAGGCTCTTTCAAAGAAGAAAACCTAGCAACTTATGCTACTGCCACCGGGTAAGAAGGCTGTTGGATGTAAGTGGGTGTTTACTGTGAAGTAGAACCAGGAGGGCAAAGTGGAATGCTATAAGGTACGACTGGTAGCCAAAGGATACAACCACGTGTATGGGATTGATTATGATCAAATATTTGCACTCGTGGCAAATATGAGCACAGTCAGGACTCTGGTCTCTTTAGCAGTGAACAAATGATGGAACTTGTACCAGCTCGATGTGAAGAATACATTTCATCATGGAGATCTGGTAGAAGAGGTGTACATGGAGATTCCTCAAGGATTTGACACCAGTAAGATAGTGGGTCAGGTTTGCAAGCTTGAAAATCACTGTATGGTTTAAAACAATCTCTTTGAGCTTGGTTTGACAGGTTCAGGAAGGCTATGGTTAGCATGGGTTATCAGTAAGTCAATGTCGATCATATTATATTCTTCAGGCAAGATGAAAGTTATACCACGATGGTAGCAGTGCATGTGGATTATATGATCATTACTCGCGATGATAAGAGTGAGATTGCAAAGCTGAAGGTGAAACTTGGCGAGAAGTTTGAAGTGAAGGACCTGGGGCAGTTGAAGTACTTCCTTGAGATTGAGGTGACTCGTGGGCAAATGGAAATTATTCTTTTCCAGATGAAGTATATTCTAGATTTGCTCCAAGAGACAAGTATGCTGGGCTGCAAGCCTGCTAAGATGTCGATTGACTAAAGATTAAAGTTGAGTGTAGAAGCAGGTGAGCCAACTGAGAGAGAGCAGTAGAAGAGATTGATAGGCTGTCTGAAATACTTGAACCAAACCCAACCAGATATATCATTTGCCGTGAGTATGGTGAGCAGGTATATGCATGACCATAGAAAGGGTCACCTGGATGTCGTGTACCAGATATTGAGATACCTGAAGTGTGCACCGGGGAAAGGATTTATATTCAGAAATGAGTATCTGAACATTGAGGACTACTGCGATTCACATTGAGCTAGTTGTGCTGATAACAGAAAGTCCACATCTGGATATTGCATATTTGTAAGAGACAATCTAGTCTATTATAAGAGTAAGAAACAACCAGTAGAAACTCGTTCTACAGCAGAGGCAGAGTACAAAGCCATGACCCTAGTGTTGTTGAGATGATTTGGTTGATGTCGATACTTGTGGAGCTCAAGATGGACCCGAAGTCCTAGTTGAATTTGTCATGCGACAACAAGTCAGCCATCAGCATTGCCAATAACCCGGTTCAACACGATAGAACAAGCATATAGAGATTGATAGGTTCTTCATCAAAGAGAAGTTGTATAGTGGATTGTTGGAGTTGAGTCACATAGCCACCAAGGAATAAGTTCCTGATGTGTTGACTAAAGGCCCTAGTTCCCTAGATATTGAGAGACTTTGTAACAAGATGGACTTAGTTAATATCTTTCGCCTATCTTGAGTGAGAGTGTTGGTATGCATTTATGATATAGATTAGGGGGCTAATTTCAATTAAGAAACTTTGTACCTATTTAAGCCTAAATGCTTTTATCCAATAAACAAGTTTACCATAATTAAATTACAATTGTTCTGGCAAAAGTGGGAGATGGCAGAACTAGGCTGTTTTGGGAGGATATATGATTTTGAAATGAAAGGTTTTGTCATAAATACTCCTGGTTATATGTACCAGCGATGGGTAAGTTATGAATAAAACTAAATTGAAAATTCAAAAAAAAAAAAACACTCTTGGTTATCAAGAAGCCAGCTTGGTAGAAGAAAATTTGAGAATGTATGATGATCGATAAGTTTCACTTTCTCCGAATGTTGGATTTTATTATTTAAAACTTGTTCAGCGATTTAACTGAACAGTCTTAGTACATATAAGTACTTTTATTAGATCCTTGCTCATTTATTTCCTATTGGAATGCACTATCTTGATTATTTTCTTTATTCATAGAAATACTTTAAATTGTTGAGAGTCCTAGGGTAGAGCATGGGCGGGGCTTTCTTTCTACTGTTGCAAGCTAACATGAACCAGTGGGGAATTTATTTGTGAGGCGAAAGGATCCCTTCCATGTAGGTAGGAGTTTTTCCTTGCACGCTTGGTATCATGACTTTTTTTAGCATAGGTCTTCTTGGCAATCGTTGTTGGCTACGTGTTGGTTATATCTTTCCCGAGAATGAGAATGAGATTGATGTTGAGTGAAAGACTAATATCTATTTTCTTCGATCAGGCCGAGAGCTACCATCCTGTTATGCCTGTTCCCTTGGGGATCATAACCAGAAAACTCAATATGCTCGAAGCTTACATCTGTTATCGAGATGACTTCTCATCCATAGGTTATGGCAAAGGGTGTGTAATGTGTGGGGTTAGTTGTGGTGGTTCATTATGACCACAGAATTTCGTGCAACTCATCTATCCAATTACCTTTAAGCTCTTGTAATTTCTTCTTTATTCCAAGTTGGATAACTTGATTGATTGCTTCGACTTGCCCAATTGCTTAGGAGTGATAAGACAACTTAAACCTTTGCTAAAACTGCAAGGCTATCGTTTTTAACCTGAACTACTTTCCATTGTCAGTGATCAAGGTTTGAGAACATCGAATAATCAATAGATAGTGTTTTTTAGAAGAAACATATCACTTTCGTTTCTGTAATCCTTGCCTTCCGCTTCAACTTCTGCCCATTTCTTGAATTATTCGACAACAATACTAATAAACTGTTGTTTCCCATATGTCAGAGGGAAGGGTCCCATTATATCCATTTCCTAGGTGTTGAAGGTACATGTTAGGGGCATATTGGACATAGAAGTGGCTGGTTAAGAAGTAAGAATTCCAAACATTTTACAGTTATTACATCTCCTAACATAATTGATAATATATTAAGGCAAGTAAAAGCCATATAGTCAAAATTTTCAAATGAAGGCTCGCCCTCCGACATGACTTTCCCTTCTCTATCATGTAATACTTCTAACAAATTGTTAAGGAGAAGGAGAAAGTCTAAATAATATATGAGAACTAAATGTAAAAATATTTGGATAAGAAATAGCTACATGTATATAATATTGCTGTGTTTCGCCAAAAACAATCATTCCCTTCCATTTTAGGAGCTCTCATCATGCTCATGCTATTTATTCAAAAACATAGGATGGCAAATAGGTATATAACACTTTACCCACTTGAAGTTGCATGTTCAAACACTTTATCCCCTAAACTCTTTATTTTAACAATTTACCCCCAGATCACCAATTATAGACAATGTAGGACAATCGTGCCCTTGAAAAATAATGATCCTGGAGTTTAAAAATAATTATATAAAAAACCCTAGACTATTAAATTAATAAAATAACATCCTTCAAATTTAAAATGATAAAACGTAGCAAAACAACAAACAAGCAACTAATTTTTGTGAACAAATATAATTTTGACTAGAGTTAATCATTTGGGCCTCCACAAAATAGGAGGCCTGACCCGGCAAGGTCTTTTGCCGTACTGAGCTGACTCAGTGCGGTAGACGAGCCCAACCAGGTCTCATATCTAGGCATGATAGGCGGTCCAATACGATCACATTCTTTTTTTATTAAAAAATAATTTAAAAAAGTAATAAAAAAAATATGGTGAACAGCTTGTTTAACAACGTTGTGGCCCAACGCAATTAATATATGGGCCATGCCAAACCACTACAATAATGGGCCAGGCCAGGCTAACCCGGACCTTTAATTTCAACTGAACATTACACATTCTTGAACTATATTGATTTTTTCCAAACCACAATATAAGAACAAATGACTTCCAATATCAAAACAAAACACTTTGTTCAAACAACATCATCATACGAACAAAATGCTGCTGCTACATTATCAAAAATAACATAATTTCACATGATGAAGGGGGTGTTTTGCGCAGACCCTCTTATGCTTATAATTGGATTATAAGAACTTTTTTTGAAAAAATGAAGAGTTATTTTTTGAAAAAAGGTGCTTATAATTGGATTATAATTTTAAGAAGGCTGCGCAAAACAGGGCCGAAATAACAAGAGTTTTGTGCTCTAAAACATTGGAGCAACAACATAAAAGTGCACAGGTCATCTCTTACATCCTTAAACAGTGCCTCAATATTCAGCATCTCCATAAGTAGTCACGATAGAGTAATTCCTCTATGAAGATGTTTGACTATTGAAAAGTGCCTCACCAATCCTATTTAATGATAAATAAGCATATATATATTGGAACTAGATTAACATGATGATGTTACTAATTATTTAGCATACAATACATGCACACTTATTGTCTTGGAGGTTGTGGCGTACTTGTTCCAATGGAAGTACTCTGCAATATATTAGATTTTTGGTGTGGTCGAATTTTGTCTTCTGTTGATGTTTCAACAAGGCATGATGAGATGGACATTCAAAGGAGAGTGCTATGGAACAGATCTTTTGGCGAAGACAGTTTCAACCAAGAAACTTTGGAAATTCCAGCAAGCGAAGACACAACGAAAAATATATATCTTGAATAAAGCATGGACATGGCCCACCAGAAAGATGTCAATTGGAAGATCAAAAGCCGACAAAAAATACAGTCAAATTCTTTTCAGAAATCGACTAAGGTTAGGAGAGTAAGTGGTATAGCCCAAATTACACCCACCCAAGGAGAAGGAAGTCAGCCCAACAAAAGAAAGAAAATCGCAGCCCAATTTCATAGACAATTGCCCAAGCAGGAAAAAAACCCGGTTGACCATAGGGGTGAGCAAATTTTTCGACGGTAACGTCGAGAACCGTTACCGTTACCGTTAAACCGTATTTTAACGGTTTTACGGTAATACGGAACGATAACGGTATTTATTTTTAATTACTGTTTAAAAATGGTACGGTAATGGTATTTAGTATTTTTGTTACGGTAAATACCGTTTCCGTTTTCTTAACAAAACCGAAAGTCCACAGTCATGGTCTTAAGAGGCGATTCCTCTTCTTCATTGACGAAAAGGAAATTCTCTGGTTTTAGGTCTCTGTGCATGACTCCTAATGAATGAAAAGCTTCTACTACACTAACTATCAACCTTGCCAGTTCTGCGGCCTTTCTCTCCGTGTAATGTCCCCTCTGTATAATACGATCAAAAAGCTCTCCACCGGCACAAAGCTCCATCACAACATGAACCGCAACAGCATCCTCGTAAGCCCCAACAATAGACACAACATTTGGAAGCCCTGCTAGATGGTGCATGATCTGGATTTCTCTCCTAACATCCTCCACATCCTCCTCGGTTTTTAGCTTCCTCTTGCCTATTGATTTGCAGGCAAACTCCTTATTACTTTCCCTCTCCACGCACAGGAACGTTGTCCCGAACTGTCCCTGTCCTAACTTCCTCCCCAAACTGTATTTGTCCTTCAAATTCTCCGTTTTCCGCTGCAGGACAGATTCAACTTGCAGTCCCGCACTGGATAGTCTTTTGATATGACCAGGCTTGTTCGGCTTCGCACTTTCTGATGGCTTCTTACTATTGTCGGAGTTTGGTTCCTTGTGAGAATCCGTTGTTTTGTCTTCATTGCCGGCAATGTGGATCTGAGCCGGAGGGGTGCTTTGCACATCAGACAGGTCGGAGCCGGAGTTTTTGGAGTCGTAATTATCTTCACTGCTCTGCTTGTTCTTGCTATTCTTGTTGCTCTTTCCTGTTTCTTCTCCTTGATTTTGCGGCGGCCGGGTCGCTGTCTGCCGGGATTTCCAGACGGCGTCCGTCACACATTGAATGAAGGCGTTTTTCCCCAATTTAGGGCCCGCACATGTATTCCCCATGAACCGCAATGTAATTCCCGAAATTCCCTATTCCCTTTTCAATTTCACCATTCATCAAGATAACGCAGGCACAGGCTTTCTGAACTTCGAAGATCAGATCAACAATTTCAACTTTCGTTTGTAGCACCCACCTCTCCGAGAAGCTTCAAAGATTGCAAGAAGTGGATTCCGACAGCGACATTGGAGCAAATGAAAAAACGTAATGTCCCTCAAATCAAATCGTCGGAAATGGGGCCTCGATTCAGCACGGGTTTGCAAGAATTAGGCAAGAAACTCGTCCGAGGTAGACAGACCAGATAAATGGGATGGGACGAGTGAGAGGATTAAGAATATGGAATCGGAAATCGGAATGCATGCATGACTTCTCATGAAAAATTCACGTAAAAAGGGAATTTTGATTGCAAAAGTTATTTTTGGTAATTTAAATTCTAAGCTCAATTTTTGTATTTGTTTCCCGTGCAAATTATTTACTCTCGCTGAATTAGTTAAGGAAAATGATAGCTTATGCTCTTTTTGTTGCACTACATCTTCGGATTTTGTATTCAATATGTATTTATTAAAAATAGCCTCTGGGTTTATTGGTTTCACACGTGCCATGATGCCAATATCCTGGAAGATTGGGCGGGCTATTTCAGGGATTCGTCGCGTAGCCCATCGAATAATCGCTAACGTCCGTCACTGTGACTAACGGCGGCTGACGGTAGCACACAAGAGGAGAGGGAACCCAAATGATTTAAAACCAAATCCATATCAACATTTTTCGCTTAATTCGCATTCTGCGAAATTTCCCCGCCTCTCCCACAGTTCTGCTCCGATTTATCAACCTGGAGCGTTGGATTTAGGAGTTAATCCGGTGAAGAAGAAGCCAAATAGGGACTGGGATACTTCAGAAAACCTAGTCATCTCTTATTCACAAGTGAATCATCAAGGTTGATGGCCGATATTTCAAGTGTCATTTTTTGAACGCACCCTTTTTATGATTCAACTCTATAACGTGTTAAATAATTCTAAGTAGTTTTTGAAGTTCCTGCTTGTGGTATATGCCGAGAGGAAGATGACCAAGGTTGCTACCGCCGGCCAGTTGCCCGAGTCTAATGCTCTCCATTTTGGTGCTGGTGCTGCCGGAGGGGGAGTTGCAAGGATAACCACCAACATT
>JAOWBN010038711.1:0-10035 GCA_028565015.1 Pinguicula moranensis | reverse complement strand
GAAGGTATTGTCTAGATTCAGTGTTGATAAAACTAAACCCAGGAATATGTCCTTGGCTAATCATCTCAAGTTTTCGAAGAAGCAATCACCCAAGTAAGTTGAGGAGCATAAGGAAATGGCAAGAGTGTCATATGCGTTTGCAGCTGGAATCCTTATGTATGGTATGGTCTATACCAAACCTGATATAGCACATGCAGTTGGAGTTGTGATAAGATATATGTCAGATCCAGGAAAAGAACATTGGAAAGCTGTGAAGTGGCTTCTGAGATATTTGAAAGAAACAGCTAGTACTTCACTTCACTATGAAAATGGCACGGTGGTACTCGATGGTTTTGTTGATGCTGATCTGAGTAGAGATGTGGACACGAGAAAGAGTGCATCTGGATACATCTACACTATTGATGGGACAACAATCAATTGGATGTCAAAGCTTCAAAAATGTGTTTCTATGTCATCGACAGAAGTTGAATATGTTGCAATAGCTGAAGCCAGCAAAGAGATGATATGGTTGACCGATTATTTGGAGGAGTTGGGCATGAAACAACATGAAAAGAATATGTTCACTGATAGTCTGAGTGCCATGCAGTTGGTGAAGAATCAAGTGTCCATTTTCATACAAAAATACATCCGGATAAGATATTACTTCACTCGTAATCTAGTGGAAGAGGGTGAGGTGTGTTTGAAGAAGATTGATAGTGCAAAGAACCTAGCAAACATGTTGAATAAAGGTGTTGATGCTGGAAAATTGGGGCTATGCAAGGACTTAGTTGGCCTGCTATAGTGATATGGGAGAGATGCGGCTAGAAAATTATGAAGAGTACATTGACATGAAGAGTAGAATTGGTTGGTTGACTGATTAGTTCGTAGTTTGTTGATGTTAGAACTCAAATTAGTTAGTGGAGAATATGTTCATTAGTGGAAGGGTAGTTACGTCATTTGATTAGTCCCCGGAGGAATTCTAACTATAAATGCTTTTGCCTTTCATTGTACTCTGCATTCGAAAAATATTATAGTGAAATAAAGAACCCTAGCCGCAGTGGAAGTAGCCATTTTGGGTGAATCACATAAATCTGTGTTTTTGTTTTGTTTTCGCACTAGTCTTTGATCGTGTGTGTGTGTGTTTTTCAATCCTAACAGGAACCCCCCTCGTTTCCTAGTCCTTTAACATGACAAGAGTTTTTTTGTTTGAGTTCATGTTCCTTTGATGTTGCCTTGTGATGGGAGGATTTACTGTGTTATTTTTTTGGTCTGACTTCACTTGTTTACATTGGAGTTATGCTCCATATGATCCATATTCATTATGGATTTGAGGTTTATATTTCCTTTGCATTTTCTCTTATTTCCTACTTTGATCTAAATTTCTAGACTTTTGAAGCTTGAGGCATAGCTTATGAAATAAACTCCACTTCTTATGTTTTTAGTATAGGATTATATATCTCTAAAGCAGCTCTATGTGCCTATCTTGTCTTCAATACTTGTTTTGATAACTTTACCCCATATGAGCCTTTTTAAGTGAGTGTGCATTACTTCTTCTTCCAACTCTATCACGAGAGAAGTCATTACTTATACACTACCCCCATACGAGAAGGTGAAGCTGAGGCTTAAACTTGGAACATCTTCAATGCCTATATATTGGGGTATGTGGTTTAAATGGTTGGCCTTGCACACACACGATGAAAGATTGCATGAGATTAGGTCGTCATATAGTTGGTGATCCGTGCATTAACTCCATGCTTGAACATGTCTATGTGTGAATCCTATGAACCTGATAGATATGTTATTCTCTAATCCACATTGAGATGGCTAGGACTTAAAAGATGCAAAGTTTGTTTGATCAATGTACTTGTTAACTGTTTTTGTGTGTTTGTGTTTTCTTGAGGACAAGCAAAGAGGTTTGGGGGATTTGATGAGTCGGTTTTATACCAACTCATCACAGGTATTTTGGCATATTTTTGCTTACTTTTGAGCTTTTTTGTGTGTTGTATTTCATCTTTTAGTGTTTATTCTGAGTTTTAGGTTCTTTGAGGTGAAATAGATCAAAAGGAGGAGAATTGAGCATGAAAGAGTTAAAATTTCCAATAAAGGCGACCGCCCCTATTTGGAAGCCCCCGCCTCGCCAAGCAGACAGAAGAATGGAGAACTTCTGGAAGGTGCCCACCTCAACACCGATCTATGAAAACCAATTCACTAGAGGTCTCCACCTCTATACTGAAGACAACTGCCTCAGCTAAGGGTTTGAGATTAAGAGTTTTTGAAGGAGCTTTCACAATAAGATGACCACTTTATTCATCGAGGAAAAGAAATACTTGCACGAAGCGGCTACCTTGCTCATCCTAGCGTCTGCCTCCTCCATTAGAACTAACAAGATTTGAAGAAGGCCCTGCCTCGCTCGTCTAGGTGGCCGCCTCATCCATTGCCGAAGAAGATATTGCAGAACGAGTTGGTCGCCTTCACTTATGAGTCACCTGCCCCGAGCCGATTTTTAGTGCCACATCACCTATTTTGGCAAACAGTGTTACCCTTAATTAAACTAGTTCTATATAAGCATTCACTTCATTTTCATTTCATAACTTTGGCTAGAGTTTTAAGATGTGAAAACCTATACACTTTCTATATATATATATATATATTTATGTCTCTTTTTTCTATCATAGGTTAGAATCTTATTTAGGGGTTTTCTCAAGAAGGAAAAAGGAGTCTTTCTCGCAGGCTGAAGGTCACCCACCTTAGGTTTCCTTGTTGGAAACGTTTTCGTAAAAAAGGAAGAAAAAAAAACTCCTTGCTTGCTTGTTTATTCATGTTGATGATATTTGTTAGCTAATTTGTCTATGAACCACCTTCTTTACCATTTTTTTTGTTAAACCAAATTTCATTAATAAATAAAACTGTACAAGGCAATGGTTACAATGTTGTCTAGAAACAACTGATATTTCTAAGTCTAGAGAATTCAAATAGGAACTCTCCAACATTTTGGCTCAGTTATGGAGCATCATAGTCCTCAGCTCAGCGTGACCATGGGCACCCTCCTCCCCCCATTGCTGGTGCATGACTCTCCCAGTTTCATAGTTGTCAACATATCAGTTCTCTGGTATACAACTCATCTATATAGGTCATAGTCATCAACATATCAACAAGTTTTACAGTTGTAGTTCTTCTGTCATGGCTGTTTCCTTTGTACTTCCACTATTTAGGGATAGCTCAACTTCAGATATTTTTACCATGGTTTGATAGCTCGCTCATCTCTGCTATGATTGATCTAAGCTGGTACATGACTCACCAAGCTTCATAGTTGTCAACATATCAAGTTCATTGTCGGGTTTGGTACAACTCAGTTGTAAGTTCATTGTCATCAACTTATCAGTACTAGTTTGTCTAATGGGGATTCAAACGCCTTACTGTCAACTTATCAATCCACTTTGAGGATTGGTACACAGCTCTACTTGAATTCTCAACATGTATTTTATCATATGTATTGATGAGAGCCTCATTCCCTGGCTTACAGATTTCTGCTTCTGCTCTATCCTTCACAGGTTCATTACTCAGGTTGCAAAATGTAGACACATGAGAGGAGCAGCCTATCTGTTAGTGAGTAGGAGAAGGACCCTTCAGGTCTTCCAGCCATGTGTTCCTCTAATGTTTTTGTGCTATGTTCTGTATGTTCAGTTCCACATCCTAAAAATGCTGCATGGTTCCTTGATTTCCACACGGTCCAGGCCCTAGCTATCCAAATGGATTTCTAGGCATATGCATTCATTGCTAGTGTAATTGATCCAACAAATGTCTGAAGTGAAAGTGCTTGTTGGTCACTTAGAGTATCAACCTCCAGGCAGGATAGCCATTCCTTCATTACCTTCCAAACCTGCAAAGTTATTTTGCATTTTGTCAATAAGTGCTTAGATGTCTCTGCTTTGTGCGGCATAAAGTGCAGTTTATTTATTGGCCTTCAGGTATGATATGTATCCTTTATAGCATCTCCTTAGTTGGTAGTGCATCTTGTATTAGTGTCCATGCAAATAAGGATGTCTCCTTTGGTGAAGAATTTATTTCAGAGGCAGTGAAGATCTCTTGGTTCTTCAGCTGTGAAGACTGGTGGTATACCTGCAGTGATCTCTTTGTATGATTTCCTAATAGTGTAACTGTCCTCCTTGCTACCTTTTAATTTATAGCCATCATCTCCCATCTCCATCAGTTTTATATCCTGCAAAAGACATTGTAAGTTAGCTAGTTCAGAAAAAATCATGTTCCCTCAAAGTTCTCCTCCAAGTCCAAGACCAAAACCATTTGCCAGCTTCCCAGTTTCCCTGTTCTGATATACTGATTTCTTTATTTAGTACAACCCTATAGAGTCTTGGAAACCTATCTGCCAGGGGTGTATTATCTTGCCATCTATCCATCCAGAATCTGAACCATGAACCACATCCTAATCTTACCTTCATATTTTTAGAGAACCCATTCTCTCCCAATGTGTCTTGTCTTTTCCACTATCTAGAGTCATATGCTCTTCCACGTTGTCATCCTCTCAGATTCCTTGTTAGTATGTCAAGTTTCCTCAGTTCTCTCAAAACCCCTACCTTCTTTATCATTATATGTTTATTTGAGCAAGTTTGCATTAGTCTATTGATTCTCTTTGCTTGGTAGTTATTGGTATATCTATTGGGATTGTGTTGAGGTGTTAATGCTAAAAGGAAAGGCCGTAAAACAATAACCTAATTAGGATTAGTACTTAATTAGGATGACTTGGGGGTGAGGCATTAAAATGATAAGCCCTGAAGTCTCCTAAAAGGCTAAGCCATAAAATGATACGCCTCTCAAGAATAAACCAAAGAGGATATTCATGAGGTCGTAAAATGATAAACCTAGAGGAAACTTAGGGTGAGGCCATAAAATAATAAGCCCTTAGATATCGACTTGGGCAAGGTCATAAAATGTACCTCAAATGGCCTCAACTTGGTTAAAATGAAATGATACGCCTAAACGATCTTCTAGTCTTCGATCCCGTCCGGTTAGTTAGTTACCTCTTAGCCATTAGTTCAACCAAACAATCAACCATTAATTATTCGGTTTTAGCCAAGATAGATAGGCAATTTAGGATAACATAATTTAGGCCTGATAGCAACCTGAATCTTTGAGAGATTCGACCTCGGGGTAACTTATCGGTACTACACTGGTCCGTGCACTTGCAAGTTATTCTTGCATTATAAAGGAGACAATCGTTAGGTGATGTAAGGGCGATCCTTGAGGCAAAAGAGACCATGCAGGGAAGCATCCAAGCACTCTAGGAGCATTTTGATCGATGGAACCATTTTCATCCACCTCCACCATCATATGCTTGAAGACTAGTTGAACCTTTGGACATTGATCATTTCCAAGGGCATTTTCTTGTTCTTATTTTATTTGTAGTTGACCTTATTGGGTTGTGTACTTTGTTATTTTTTTGTGTTGATCCCCTCCACCTTTTCTAAACACCGGAGGACCGGTGTTGGTTAGGTTGGGGGATTTGTATGAAATTGATTGTTTTGTGATGTTGTCTGCTTAGTTTAGTGGTTTTGTGTAATTTTAGTGAAACTTTTTAGTTTTTGTCTATCATTTGAACTTGCAAGATTTATGGATTCATGCTTTACATATTTCTCAAGTCTTTGATGCTTAAGACCATAGCATCACACCAATATTTGCTTGATGTTAGTAATGAATCTTGGGGCCATCAAATCACTAAGCTTTGATAGCAACCTGCATAGCTGAAGATCAATTGACCAATGTATTTGTGTCTTGTGGTTTAGGGTCCCTGGAGGATAGGCAGACCTACCATTGTTTTTTCTTTTCTTTTCTTATCTTCTTTGTATTTTCTGATGTCTAATATTGTACATAACCTTTGTAATTTTATCAGATAAATGAAATTTGGCTTAACAAAAAAAAGTCTTTGATGCTTGAGCTTAATATAGAATTGAACTTAAAATGGTTGAGTCTATGCATAATTGCATTTAGGCGTTTAGTTGATGGATTGTTATTGTTTTTATGTTGGTTTGCTTAATTGCTTTCCGGATTCACCTTTATGCATAACTAGGCCTTGTGTTTCGATGATGAATCAATGCATAGGCTAAAGTTTGAACCATGGTTTAAGTTCATTTATTTTTATACTCTTGTTTTGGAAGAGTGAGGGAAGGGAGAAATACAAGTTTTTTGCTTTTATTGATCTTGAGAAATGGTGCATTGTTGCTTAGAGTTCTCTTTCCCCTCTTGTATCCGAAGATTATGGAGTTTTAGTCTTGAATTTGATATATCAGAAGTGTAGTCTAGTTCAAAGGTGGGATGATGATTCGTTTGAATGAAAAATTGGTGAACTTACCCTCTTATTGCCATCCCCCTAGAGCATTTCATTTGCCAAAGTACTTGTGATTTATTTAAAGTTATCAAGTTTTATTGTGAATGTCTTGCAAGGATTTGATATTAATGTTGATGCTCCATGAAAAAAACAAAAGAAAAGAGATAACCCCTAAGAAAAAGAAGAAAACAAAAAGGGGTGAAAAAGAAGAAAAAAATCGGAACTTTGTTTGTAAAAGAATCAAATCCATGTGTATTAGCTTGATACCTACCTTGATATAGTTGAACATATCTTGTTCCTTCTAAATCTAGGATTAGGACTCGAACACAACTATACATGTATCTCATTTTCAATTATTGTTAAGACTCTTGTCACCCTATATGAACATTTTACTTTGAGTGTACATTATGTTTGCTTCTAAGTCCACCATGAGAGAAGCCCTTACCTATACACTATCCCTTATTTTTTGAAAGGGTTTAGTCAAGGCTTAAACTTTGGACACTCTTAATGCCTATGTCTGGAACAGTTTGTGGATAGTTGGTTCCACCTAGTGCACACACACGATGATGGATTGCATTAAAAGTATGCCAACATATAAGTGATGATCTCTCTTGTTAACTTCAAGTCGAACATCCCTTTGTATAGAATCTCTAGGCCATTAAGCATAAGTGTTGTTTTCATCTCACATAGAGTTAGGTTTTAAATTAGAATTGGCAAGTGTTGATATCTTTTGTGTGCTCGCTTTGAATTCTTAGGAATGTCTAGGTCATTCTTGTTATGTTTCTTGAGTCTTATTTTTACTTGAGGACAAGAAAATCTTAGGTTTAGGAGATTTTGATGAGAATGTTTTAGACCAATTTATCGAGTCCTCTTTAAATAGCTTTGGCTTGTTTCTTAAACCTTTATCTTGCCTTTTGTGTCCATTTTACTTGTTTTCTCTTATTTTGTGTCTTTAGGTACCTCTAGATTGAATGGTAAAATAATGAAAAAGGAGAGAAAATGGGTGCAAAATGGCTACAAGAAGGCGAGGATGCAAATGCGCAGTTCCACAAAAATTGAATATGTATCTCATTTTAAATGTCCAAATTTGGTGTTCTAAACTTCTCCAAAAAGAAGACTTCGAGGGCTTTCTAACGATATATCACACTCCCTTGGTTCTATTAGTGTTGTACCCTAAGGACAATTACCTAGGTCCTTTGTATCAACGATTTCATATCAATATATATGATTTGTAGCATACTTCATTATTTGTTTATTTAACTGCAGAGTTATTACATATCAAATAATAAAGCTCAAGTATTGATAACTTAAAATAGACCATAATCAGTTGTGATGATCTACTTTAATAAAGTTATGAATACCAAATATCATAACTGTAGTAGTATTACTAAGAAAGGGTATTACTAATATGAATAGGTTAGGATGTTTTAATCTGATTCGTTTTAAATAGAGTAGTTGATCTCATCGACTATAATGTAAAGAAACCTAAGCTAGAACATGGATGATTGTAGTTGATAAATACATCGGATTGACCAAACTAGAGTTTAACATAATGTCAATGTTTGAAACTCTAAAGAAAAATAGGTGTAAATGATTCTTAAACTTGAGATCACCATGGAATCTTAAGTATGAATGTCACTTTTTTATTCTACTCGGAGTTATACCCTAAATGGGTAACAATGGGTAGTTTGAGGAGTGATATGAAGTACAAAAGGATTGAAAGTGATTAATAAAAGATTCACCACTACTAAATAGTTAGGAGACGATATCTCTATGGTCACTTATAAGAGATTATGATGAAATATTTGATCAAAGCACGAGTTTGATTAGAAAAGAGTTTCTAATCAATACTCAAATATCAGTACAAAAAAATCTTAAGCATATATCAAAACAGGATGATAAATCATCTCTGTATGCTAGATTTGGATATGATGAAGGCGAAGGGATAAAAATTATATGGAAACTAGTTCTTGAAAGGGATAGTCTCATAGTTTCCTAGCATGACTATTCTCAATACTTGGGTGGCCATGATATGTTGTTAGATATCACTCATGGTCTATGGACATGAATTATGGATTATTGGATTAAAAGAGTTTAATTCATTAACCATAATATGATATTCTATTTTTTTTATATGCCAAATTTTATTAAATAAAAAATTATGTACAGAGATACAAAAGAAATACAGATCGCACTCTGGCCACTACTTGAGCTCTACTAGATACAATCTTTGGACTTGATCTGAAAGGACATATCTTTTCTTCATACTCCCAATCAATATAGCTAAGGGTGATCAAGTACACGGCTTGCCTAACGTTATCGAAAATCACAAAGTCTCTCGGCATTCAGCTCATCGCCGTCATCCGCTCTTCACCAAATACTCTCCATCACTTGTTATTGTTTGCTTTGTTAGCTAGTTGTTAGTGTATTTCATAGAGAATTATCTAAACTCAAACCAATCTTAACTTGCTTTCATTTTACACTTCTTCTTTAGGTAATAGGTTAAAATAACTTAGTTTAAGTCACCTTGATTCCACAACAAATTCAGACCCTGTGATTAACTCACTGGTTCAACAAGGGTTTGTACCCTTTTGGGTATACTACGTGTCACACCCTTGTTCACGGACAAATTTTTCACTCCAAAGTACCCCAATTACTTCGGACGTCCGGCGGAAAGAACAAGTTCAACCGGCCGGATCCGACTCAAATCCGTCAGCCTAATCAACACACAAGCAAGTGCACGCCCAACCACCGTATATTCATTCACAAATGGAGGACTTAGCCACTCAATTGGCCTACACAAAAAGACAGAGGTTCACTCAATCCCCAATGCCCCAAGAATCGACCAACACGATCGAATTCTTACAGTCGGATGTTGTTACTGACTCACAAGTCCCAACCCCCTCACTTGCTATGAATCAACACGATTCCAGCAGCTCTCAGATCTCTCACAGAGGCTCTGTATCTCTCAGTGTTCGTTTAATACAATGAAGAACCCTAACTCTATCCCTTATAGACTTCGAACTCCATCGCGTGTCCCTCTTGCCGGAAATGTAGCAGTCCACTTTGAACGATCCTTGTGGCTATTTTTGGAGCGCCTGATCTTATCCTATCTATCCGATTGGATAGGGTGCCACCTCATGTAATGGAAGGTAAGATGAGATCCCCAAAAAATCGGAATCAAGCAACTCTTTCTTTGACCCTGCCAAACGTCCCTGGCGCGTGGCACTGTTGCGGTACTGTAGCTGCTCAGAGGTTCAAAATGGCTAGTATGCCGACCATACAGATGTATGGGGGCGCCTCCAGCTCCTCCGCACATCACCTAGCCAGGCGACTCTGATTCTGACCACGCCTCGACAGTTAGCATTTATTTACCAAACCGTCTGAGGTAGACATCCACTTGATCGACGGAAAACCTCGTTTGCTCGATCAACTTGGATTCACCACTTCACCGTTCGGACGCCTTCGCTCTTTCCGATCATCTCTCGGCCAATACCGAGCAAACCTCCACAAAATCGAACCCTGCCTTGACCAATAACATTTATAGGCCAAACCGTTCGGGGTAGACACCCACATGGTCGGGACATTTTGACGTTTGCTCGATCATCTCAACTTCACACCTTCGTCGTTCGGCCGGAACTCGATCACCATGATCCTCTTCCGCCTATCTCCAAATCCGTTCGTGCCACGTGAGCCCTGCCTTGCCACTTCGCCAT
>JAOWBN010038701.1:0-10035 GCA_028565015.1 Pinguicula moranensis | reverse complement strand
TCTAAGGATTTGTTCTTAGTATACGGCGGTTCAGATATGTAAATAAAATGATATATGGATGCTAGTTACCAAATTGATATAGACGATTTTAAGTCTCAATATGGACATGTATTTATCCTAAACGGAGGTACAGTAGTTTGGAAGAGTTCCAAACAAGAAACAATTGCGGACTCTATAACGAAGGCTGAATACATTGCTGCTTCAGAAGCTGCAAATAAACCCGTTTGGATTAAGAAGTTCATCGAAGAACTTGGAGTGGTTCCTTCTGCTACAACACCGATCACTATCCTTTGTGATAGCAGAGGAGCAGTAGCTCAAGCTAAAGAACCGAGGTCTCATCAGAGGTCCAAACATATAATGAAAAAGTTCCACTTGATTAGAGAAATCATAGAGAGGAACGATGTGAAGGTAGATCAAATCACTCGGTTTAAAAAGAATGAGTGATTGACCTTAGTGCAAGTGGAAGTTTTTTAGTGTTATGTCCTAAGGCCAATTACCTTAGGCCTATGTATTAACACTTTAATGTTGTATATATGATTGTAGCAATCTTCACTACTTGTTTATTTATATTCTTTATTTATAGCATATAAAATAGTGAAGCCTAGCGTTGATATCTTAGAGTATATCACAAAGAGTTGTAATGATGTGATCACTCTAATTAAAGTTATGAATACTAAATGTCCTTAACCAACCATAGTATTTGTGAGACAAGACATCACTATTATGGACATGTTAACATGTTCTTAGCCAATTCTTTTTGAAGAAAATAGTTGATCTCATCAACTATAGTGTAGTAATACTTAAGCTAGAAACATGGATGATTGTAGTTGACAAGTACATCGGACTGACCCCTATAGAGATCACCGTATTGTCAATGGTTGATACTCTAAAGAATAGTAGGTGTAAATAATCCTTAGACTTGAGATCACCATATAAATATCTCGAGTATGAATGTCACTCTTTGATTCTATTTGAAATTACACCGTAAATGAGTAACAATGGGTAGTCTTGGGAATGGTTTAAAATACGGAAAGATTATAAGTGATCACTAAAGAATTCTCAAATTGTTAGGAGAAGATATTCCTATGGCTACTTGTAAGAAGTCCTAGAAGTATTTCCAAAGCACAAGTTCAATTAGAAAAAGTTTCTAATTAGAACTTAATGACTATGATTTTTGGTACAAAAAATATTATATATATATTAATGAGGATGACAAGTAATCTCAATATACGAGATTAAGGATATGCTATTGGTGAAAGGATATTAATTACACGAGAACTAATTCTTGAAAGGATAGTCTCCTTCCATGATTATTCTCAATGCTTGGGGACCATGATATTTTGCTATAGGTCACTCATGGTCTATGAACTTGAATTAGGAATTAATAATTTATAAGTATATAAATCATTAAACATAAATCGTTTATGTGAATTTGAGGTTCAGTGCTAAGTTATTAAGAACCTATAGGGTCACAAACATCAACACCATTTTCTTGAGGGTTAATTATGAAATGACCGAAAGTTTTAGGGTCATTTCATAATTTTCAAAGTTTAGGGACTATTTTGCAATTACCGAATCGCTTGGGGATTTTTCTGAAAAATCCTAGAAAAGTTGCTTGATCAATGACACATGTTCGATATGTATTAAGACATGTGTTGGGACATTTGTCTATCTATAAGCATGTGAGACATGCATTTAGACAAGTGTTATGACATCTATTCTTTAAAGCATGTTAGATATGCATTTTGATACTTATATAGGCATATGTCATTCTTAAGGCATTTTGGCTCTTCTATAAATACCCTAAGACTTCTATATGTGAGGTATGATTGCATTTTCTTAACCTTGGTCGAAAATTGAGAACTCTCTTTGTCCAAAAGTTGGAAACCCCAAAAGTTGTTTCGGAAAGAATTGAAAATTTGGAAACAAATTTCATCTCGTTTCCTAAGGGTTGAAGTGCAGGGTTAACACTCTTTTATTCACATATAAAGTTGTACATTTAGGTGTATAAGTCTCAAGGGAAGTGGTGGTGTAGACTACTCTAGAGGCTGGATATTTGAACCACTCAAAGGAAGGAGCCTACTTGCAAGGATTGATTGAAATTTTTTCAAGAGGTATAAACTTTTTGAACTCTCTTGAACTCTAAGTTGTAAAATTAGTAAAGATCCATGGTCAAAGGATCTCTGAAATTTTTGTTATGTGTGATTAGCACACACACACTTATATTTATGCTTCTGTACGTATTTTGCATTATGACATGTAGTGTAGCTTTTGGAGATCTTACATAACACATGTCATCGAACAACAATGAAAAAGTCAATGTCTAGCCCTAAACTCATTTCAAAGGGCCGTAGCTAATTTATTCTAAACTCGTTCCATCCCAGAGAAGAATTCACTGATTGAATGTGATCATTTATGTCATCTGTCATCAAATTAGGCTCATCTGGTCCAGCATCTTGGTTCGATGCAGGATCTAATAAAGAATCTAACGGTGTGACGTTGATGACAAAGTTGTGTAACAACCCACAAGCTAGGATGATATCACATTGTGTGTTAACGTGATAATATGTTGGGCTCTATAGTACAACAAATCACTGTTCAAAATACCGAATGCCCTCTCTATAACATTTCGCGCAGAAGCGTGGCGTAGGTTGACTTTTTATTTTTATATATAATTTTATGGTCTTCAATTTGAAGCACCGCATTCTTGTAGATGGTATCTCTTCTGCCTGTACGGAGTTAGGAAGCCTTAATCATATTAGTATATCAACTGTTCCACGGGTAATAAGTTTCTGCAAAGCAAAACAAGTATGAGTTCTAGGTACATGTAAAGGTCATATGTTAAAGAAAATACTGGTCATACTAACCATTTTGGACCCTCAAGCCATTTGCTTGGGTGACTGCATCAAGTAGGACACGACCATCTGCAGTTGAACCCCCCCATCCAACCAACATATACACGAAAGGTCCCACAAAATCCTAGGACGTTTGTTGCCAATGACCTTTCTTTGTCCTATATTTTGGCTAATCTTTTGCCTGGACGTGAAGCGGTACATAGGTCCTATCAAATGCGCCTATGTTCTCCTATTTGAAGAGTAGACATTGTGAGAGTGCGGCAAAATGCTAACTTGGTAAAGCAGCATGTAGTTAATGTTACCTAAAAGCATTTCCAGCTATTGTCAATATTAATTGGAGTTGGCTAAACTAGTAGTCTACTAAGCAGCTTAAGCACTGCAAGCAAAACTTGATGGAATGCTTGACTGATTGTCTGTCCACTCTGCTAGAAATTGGTTTGCAATACCCTATTTTTCTGGTAGTGTGCAAGTGCCTGTAGAAAAATAACAATCTTCTCAAATATGGATACATAAAGATTGTTCGCCAAACCACAATCCTCTCTCAACTCTCTGCACACCTCCGTAAAAGCGGTGTTCGACAACCTAAAGTTGTTGAAACATTCCATGTTTGTCTCTTGAGTGATCCATTTGAGGAAAGCCAATCTCACACCAATCTTGTCCAGGATCAAATATTTAGGAGGTGGATTGCGATCATGGTTGCACTTACGTGTGGCACTATTATTTTCTTATTCTGCTAATGCTATGATAATACGCAGAACCTTGATGCAAGCTCTTGCACATAGCAAGAATGTCACAACAACCAATACAAGTTGCATATTTATCTATCCTGATTTTGAAAACCAAACAAACTAAAAAAATAAAACAATGAAACAAAAAAACAAATCATAACAACATTTCATAACAAACTGTGCACCAATCTTTAGATACAAACATAGGCCAAATCGTGTAAATAAAGCAGGTGCACAACATAAAAAAAACAAATATATAGATTCAAACAGAGACAAATTCCGTGTTTAACTAAACAATTCATAACAATAGCGCACCAATCTGAAATAGAAATCAAAATAATCCACAAATCCAAAAACAGGATTGAAATTTGCAACCAAACTATCTTAAATAAAAGCAGGTAGACCCATTTCGTATTCATTGACAACAATATGAAAATTTGCAAAATACGTATGAAAATAGTGAACAATCTTAAAAATAGGATTGAAACATTGAAAAAATCATCAAAAATAAAGCAGGTAATAGACAAATTTTGTTTTCATTGACAACAATTACTAACAAACTATAAAATTCTGCAGTTGAAAGCAAAACAGTGCACAAATCAAGAAACACTAAACTGAGGAAAACGATATCTTCAAATAGGTAACCCAAATCCAACAACAAATCAATAAACCCAAATTAAATCGTAACCAAAAAGAAGAAGTTATAAACATTACAAAAAACCAAGTAACTACAGGGAGCTACGTTTATGTCGTCGTTCGCCAATCTCCAGTTTGAGGAATCAGTAAGCTGCTCTAATCCGTGAAGAATGGTAAACACACATGTTTTCATTTTTATATTTGGTACTTGGGTAATAATTGAGTGTTGTAAGGGCAAAAGGGTAAATTAATAAACTGTTCAAAAGCGAGATAAGATAAACCCTACAAAAAAATCAAGATAATAAGGTCGGGGTAGTCACCGTTTTATTCATCGGGCAGGGGCAACGACTGGATGAATACCAAACAACTTACAAAGTGGGACAACCTTCAATAATCCCACTTTATCCCCCTACAAACTGAGCACCAAATGGATCCTTTGTTTTCTCAGACCAATTTGATCTCTCCCGCCTGCATGATTTTTGCTGTTGTTCAGGCATTTATCTTTTTTCTCTATTCGAAACGGAAAGGGGGATTTTTGTTTCATGGATATTGTATAAAAGTATAAATGGGTTTGATGTACCCCACCAAGACCCGGAGGTGGAAAAGGATTTTGCCATGCTTCAAGCCGGGTGCTGATGGTGAACAAGAGATGGGATATGGCTTGCGGGCGGCAGCATGGTCTAACGACGGAGGAGGAAGAGGAAGAGAGAAGAAGCGAGCGGCGACATTACGGAGTTTCTATGTCGTAATGAAGGCCGTGTTTTCCAGGAGAACATTGCCGGCAAGAAATCTTTGAAACTAACGACTACATATTTTAGGGGGATTCTTATTTTATTATACCATATGGGGAAAAGAATTCAATAGTTTTTGCAAGAAATTATAATGGCATTCATGCCCGGGGAAGGGGACGAGGAGGCCAGAGGCTATGGCCCCCAATATTTTTGTAACATGGGCATACGCGTGGAAATATAGACCATTTTTTTTATCCTGACTCAGTCGCAGGCCATAATTGTGGCTTGCAACGATCAAAACGTTAGATACCAATGTTTTATTTTGATATGGGAAATCCCATTATTTAACAAGATACGATAGTCAATTTTTTTTGGGCTCAGTTTCATAACTTATTACACACTAAATATTAAAAACGTGTTGCCCATCAAAATTGTCAGAAGAATTTTAATTTTTATCTTTACTATTTCCTTTATTTCACAGTGGGTTCTTTCATTTTATATCCTACATGTTCTTACTAATATAGCAATAAGACAATTATTTCAATTATGAAGCATGCTATCACTAATTGTGTATTGGATGAAAATTGTCCGAATTCTAATTCTATCTTCCTTGAATTTTATAGTAAGATGCACGACAATTGCAATTTATATACAATTCTGATTTTGTTTTTTTAGGGGTATTTTTTTGTGTTAAACAAAATTTATTGAATGGTATTAACCCAAGAATACAAGTTCTTACATACCAATATATCTACATAACATGTCACAAGGTAAAAGTTAATTATAACTCTTAAGGCAGATTAATGGTTCCCTGATCCAGTCACCTACCGAATAACAAAATTTTGATAGCATGTATTTGAAATTCCACTTTTTTCAACTTATAACTTGTCCTGCTCACAATAACATCTAGGGATATAATAGGATCTCTCAAATGCATATGATTCATCGCCCCCCACAACATCCAAAATAATGCACGCCACGCCACTTTCCAACCCTCTCGATCTATATATGCTAGCTTCTTAAGCATATAGTTATGTAGTGATGGTGGGTCAGGTATTTGTGTTGCTAACCAATCATCTGCTAATTCCCATACCTTTCGTGCCATATTACATTCCGCAAATATATGTATCTTTGATTCTTGTGATTGCCTGCAAACCGTCGGCTGATTGCTACCAATGAATCCTCTATGTTTCAGATTTTCCTTTGTAGGTAGTGTTGTTTGTCTCTTTCACCATGTGATGGATACCTTTTTCGGCATGCATTTTTTCCATCCTTCCATCAATTCTTCAAGTGTTTGCTGGTCATGTTGAGTGGTGTTCCCTTGGTTGATGAGGTTGTATGCCTCGCAACATTGAAATCATCATTAACATTTGGTTGTCATATTCATCTGTCTTCATTCTGTCCATGCAACACATAGTTAGATATAAACATGTTATGTCTTTCCACTTGCTTGCTCCTCTCACACCAATAGACTCCTTCCCCACTTCCTCCATTCTCCCTCTGGCTATCACCAAAACTTCTTTGCATCTCTCTATTTTATAAAGTCACTCAAATCTTTTTGCTAGAATCTTATCCCATGCCCATCTTTCTTTCCAAAACCTTGTTTTATTTTCATTTTCCAACACCTTCACCACATTGTTTTTAAACCACTCTTTCTCGCATACCCTCTTTATATCATTCCACCATTGGGACCAAGTGTTTACCCCTACCACGCCCCCCACCCATATGTCTTACTCGTCTCTGTTCCCTCTTACATATACCACATTTAACTCCCCTCTAACCCCATACTTTGAAGCCAACACCTTACTCCGCAGTTTACCCTTCTCCCTCAGTATGCGCCAGCCCCACTTAACCATTAATGCCTCATGCATCTCAATCAACCCCCTAATTCCTAAACCCCCCATTTTTCTTTGGTTGACATATTTTTTTCCAACTAGTCCAAGCCATTTTCCTGCTTTTATTGAGCCCCCCGCCCCAAAAGAAGGTTTTTTGAATGGATGCTAGCTTAGTAAGTATAGATCTAGGTACCTCGTAGACAGATAAGTAGTAAACTAGCAGAGTGGACAATACTGAATTGATCATAACCAAACAGCCTCCCATGGACAAGTTTTTGTTATCCCATTTCCCAACTTACCCTCACAATGTTCAATGATAGGCTTTCGGGTGGATATTGTTTTCGGGTTAGCCCCCACTAGGAGGCCTAGATATGTGAACAGTAAACTCCCTACCTCACAAGTCATGAAACTAGTTATTTGCTACAATTGTAACTGATCCACATTTATCCCCATCAGACTGAATTTTCTGAAGTTTATCTTCAAACCAGATGACATTTCAAAATTCCTTAGGATTGCTTTAAAGCTTCTTATGTTTTTTCTATGAGACTTCACTAAACAAAATGGTATCATCCGCAAACTTTAGATGGAACACATCACATTGGTTTGACCAATTATTAGGATCCAATAGTCCTTCTGAGGCTGCTTACTGAATCATAACTTAAAGTACTTCGGCCACTATGATGAAAAGCAAAGATGAAAGTGGATCACTCTGCCTCAGTCTCCACTGTCGTTGGAATCCCCTTTGGCACTTCCATTGATTAACACAAATGTGGTTCTGAACCTCAAACATTCCCGTATCCAATCTTTTCACTTCCCCCTCCAGACCCAACTTTTCTGCTATGTGATTCAAATAATCTCAGTTGACCATGTCATATGCTTTTTAAAAGTCAATTTTGAGTATTAAGGCTCTTTTCTTCTTATTTCTTACTTCATTTACCAACTCGTTTGCAATGAGAACGCCATCCAAAATATGTCTTCCTCCTACAAATGCCATTTGATTTGGTGATATCACCTCATCCAACACTTTACTTATCCTTGCGGCTAGTATTTTGGCCAGTATTTTGTACATACTTTCTATCAGAGATATTGGGCGGTAGTCTTCCACATTTAGAGGGCATTTCTTCTTTGTTATCAGGATGATATGTGATGCTTTTCCCCCTTTTACTATCTTGCTATTCTCATGGAATTAATTGATGAATCTGAAAATATCTAGCTTCATTAGTGAAAGGAAGTTTTTAATGAATCTGAAATTGAAGCTATTTGGTCCCGGGCTCTTTGAACTTCCATATTGTTTTATGGCCTCCAGGATTTCAGGTTCCTCAAATTGTCTAACCATCCGCAATCTCTTTTCTTAACTTACCTATCTCTTTTCTAAGTTCCTGAACTATGGTCTGATATTGTTTGGTTACTAGAGTCTCTCTTGAAAATGCCTTTTGAACATATCTTTGACTTGTTGTATTCCTTGTATCCAAGTTCCTTGACGCCACACTTCCACATACAATCTATTTTCTTGTTATGGTTTAGCCATGTGTGAAAGAATCTAGAGTTTGCATCTCCTTGGTTCAGCCAATTTAATCTTGGTTTTTGGAAGAGCACACTTTCCTGTTGTGTAGCTATAATTTGTTTGTTTGTCCATGTTTCTTCCGCCACCTTGGTTTCTTTTTAGGATAGTGTACTACACTCTGCTTTGATTTCTAACTCTCCCATTCTATTTTCAGTTCTTCAAATTGTCTGTTCAAATCACCTCCTTGCAATATATTCCATGTTGGGATGGCATTTTTCAGTATTTTCAGGTTTTCTTTCAATATGAAAGATCCTCACTCTTCCTTATTTTCCTCATTCTATGATTATTCTACTATTTCTTGGTATTTTGGAATCTCTAGCCAACAATCTAGCACCTTTAGGATTTTTGTCCCCCAGTTTATAATTTGGTCCTGGAGTAACTCTGGGTAGTGGTTTGAATATTCTCTTTCTAATCCTATTTGCATCCAGTTCTCATTGACCAAAAATCTATCAATGTGGCTCATCATTCTTAATGAAATTGAGTAGTATGTGTACCTTCTCTTAAGCATTGATAGGTTGATAAGCTGTGATTCCTAAACAAATTTCATGAATTCAATGATCTTCCTACTATAAGCACTGTTACTTCTCCCCTTTCTTTCACTTTTGTCCAATACTGAATTAAAGTCACCCATAAGGTACAATTTCTTTTCTTCTTGACGTCTGAATTTGTGTTTATCCCATATGCATAGTTGCTCTCCTTCTCTACCCACTGAGCCTTTGTATGCCCACCTATAGGCACTGGACCGTTGTTTCATGGTGGTCAAACCATCTATAACAGGAGATTAGAGTAGGGAAAGTAGTAGCAACCTTAGAAAATCAATCTAGGAAACCAACCCTAACCCCAATTGTGGTATTAGAACTTAGAAGTAGTGAGATGACAAGTGCGAGGAAAGCAGGAGGAACCATGCATAGTTGCCTAGGACCGAGGGTTGATGTCAACAGAATGAGCCCGGGGATGATGGATACTGACCATACCTCATTTTACTTTAACAATTCCTCCCACCCCAATGGCAACCTCAAGGGTCTTTGAGAAATATTTGAGGTACAAGGAAAGGTATGTGATGTTTTTATACCTTGCAAGATGTCTCAAGTTGGGATGCCGTTTGGTTTTGTGACTTATTCTGATGTGAAATGTCTTAAGAGCATGGAAATGAAACTAAAAAACATTTGGATTGGTTCTTATAAAGTTAAGGCAAATTTAGCTCGATATGGTAGAGATGGTTATAGTCACAAACCTGAGCCTGTTCATAAGAATGTATCTCCCAGTTAGGAGCCATTTGGTAGCCTATTAGAGGCCGAATAATGTGTGATACATAATATTTATCCGTCTTTTTCCTCCATTCGGTACAGTGACCGACGTTATCCCCATCCTGATGGATAACCGCTCGGGTAGAAATAACTGGGTGACAACTCCCACATTTTAATCCTGATAATTTAAAGGGTTTATGTTATCCATCTTTTAACCTACGAAGAAAGTTACAATATTGCCCTTACTGTTCATTAATTTTATGACTTTATCACCTATAAATACCTTGAATCTAACACTGAATCCCTATTTATATGCAATCATCGACAACAAATACATGATCAAATCATTTGAGGTTTCGTTCTACCATAAAAATTGAAGACCCCCCACCCCACCCCACCCAAAAAAAATATGCTCCATCAACAGTGGATCAGAGACGTA
>JAOWBN010038690.1:0-10035 GCA_028565015.1 Pinguicula moranensis | reverse complement strand
ATTTTGTGCTATATATGTGTTTTCTCATATAATTTATGTAAAGTTATATCGGAATTTACGAGACACATAAATTGGTCTCTAGATAGAAAACATATATTGTACTCCAAGGAATTCTTGCATATATGGAACTAGTCAGAAAAAGTCATATATCTGTATAAACGCAAAATCTTAGCCGATAGATGGACAAGTCAGAAAATGTCAGAGAAAACGCTACCTGTGTGAAAAGTAAAATCTCAGACGATAGATTGACCAAACAAATATGCTCAAACAGTAAAGTAAACAAACGTGAAGCGAATAAAAAAAGATACCAGATCTGCCAACTTTCTTCATCATTTATCCTTTGTTTTCTCCCGATCCTCCTCAGCATCATCTTTCTTCTTGTTCTTGTAGAGATCTTCGTGGTCAAACTCAAAGGAATGGTCATCGTCGGACTCCGAATCAGACTCGGATTCAGACTGATCCGGCTTCGGTGGGTTCTTCCATCCTAGCTTGTTCCATCAGTCTGGCTTTCGCACTCCAAGCGGTTTCCTCGTTGGACTTCTTTCACGATCGCGGCTATGCTCGGGAATTTTGAAATTAGGCTACTTGAGAAATAGTTTCACTTTCAGAGCAGAATTGAGCTTGCGAAAAAAGGTCGACATGTTTGAAATTGTCTAAGGCGGTAATTCACAAGTCAGGTGTAGATTTTATAGGTCGAATAAATAGGGCCATAAATAATGATAATTTATTAAAACAATAAATTATAAATAATAAGGAATAAAAAAAATTCTCTTAATTCAAATTAGTCTATTCTATCTACATTTAATTTACTAATTTAAAAATATATATATAAGGGGATCACGGTCCTAACTTTGGTAAAAGGCTTTCCATATTTGAAAAAAAACTCTTTTCTTTTGATTCAATAATAATAACAATAATTTTTAAAAAAACAAATACCAGGATTTTGGGCAAGAGTCATTACTGCTCGTACACAGACTTAATAGCATCAAGCTTCTTCCTCAGGTGCAACCAGTTGACTTGAATTGGTAGCATAGCTCCAAAGTTGTTTCATCTCCCCCAAGTTCCTAACATACACACCAATGTAACAATTGAATCAGAAAGAAAGAAAAAAAAAATGAGGCAAGAAATGAGCCTGTATGGTGGAGGCAAGTTTATAGCATACCCAGTGTGCATGGGACTAAGTAGAGGAGAGCAAGCTGACCAATGACCATGTCCATCCATCAAATACATACCCAAGTAAGTAAGCAGTAGACCTGCAAGGAACGATCTCAAATGTAAATAATCATCCAGTTCATTTTCGTGAGTTAGTATAGAGAGCCCCTAAATGAGAATGACTTGGGAGAAAAATGGACAATTCACCTGGACTAATTGAACCAGCATAGGGTTTATACACATACCTTTATGTTTGGTACTTGAACCAATTGAAGGACAGTTATCATCATGCAAATATAATGATATCGAGATCATCAAAATCTGGAACAGAATATTTCTATCAATAATAAAATGTTATCATGATCCAAAAAGTATGGCAAAATTCCAAAATGCAGCACAAAGGCAACATAAGATTCTGCACACAAACATAATAGCAGCCCTAACATCAGATGCATACTATGGCAGATAAAAATAGACAAAGGAACAACTAAGAAAGTGAGTAGATAACATGCCATCCAATCATTTAAAATGAATAGAAATTGTATCAAAACTGAGTACCGAGAAAGCAGGAAATGAACACAGCTTCTCTAATATTAAGAGCAAATCCAATTCATCACAAAATCAAACATGAATTTCATTTTGTTTACTAAAGCCAAGTGTTTTTACCAAAACATCATTTAAAGATTCACTGCTATACAAAAAATAATGACGCTAAGGAGAAACTGTTATGCAAGGGTACATACTCGTGATGAACATAATATTTGTTTGTTTGTATTTGCTGCTGAAGACCAAGCAAGAATACTATACATGAATGTTAATTATCAAGATAATTTAGAGCATAATCCATTTGCCAAGCACAACCAAAGCGTACCCCAACACCAATTAAACAATACAACTATGCAGTCCCTGACAAGAGGAGAAAAAATTAGTAGGGCTAATATTGACTAATAACTTTAACTTCCAGTAACATGACAGAGATGAAATACATTACCTATCCGCAACCAAACAAACCACAATGACATAAATGAAGTAAAGAAGCCAAAGAAAAGTTAAGGCATTTATGACAAAAATCATACCTTCTTAGTTCTTCCTGAATGGTCCAGTCTGTTAGGAATGTGAACATCCCGCACAACACCATATCTTGAGAAAAATGCTTCCATATCTGCCTTGCACCAGCTCACCGACAAGTTTGTAACATGGTAAGAAACAGTTTCATTTCGCAGCCTTTGAGTGTAATTGGATAATCCCTTTGGTTGCTGGTTCTGCATTTCCAATGCATTGTTCTGTGATTCTGTGGTGCATTGGACTATTTTTTCTTTCAGTTATTTTCCTGTTGACTACCTGCCAATCCCCTGCTCCAGGTTGATCCTTCAATGTATCCAGAGATTGATCGTTCATTGCTTCCACAGTGGCAATCTCCACCATGGTTGAAACAAGTTTGATGAAGCTTAAATGGGAGGAAGATCACAATAGGTAGTAGCTGTTTTAGGTTGTTTGAGTTTGGAATCTGTTATTTTTCTAGAGAGGAGGAGCATCCCCTCATCTCTCATGTTTCAGTTTTGGTTACCAAAATCATAGCACCAGGTGCAATTGGAACAAAATAACCGCATCGCGTCGTGCATTCACGCAACTCTCTATTATTCCCTAGAAACCAGGCACTACTTAATCTCCTCATAAACAGGCACTATTATATAGATCATAGATGAAGTTTTACCAAGCCCAGAAAAAATAGTTCTAAAAAAAAAACGCAACTTTACCCAGTATATTCCCAACTAAATTGGGGTCGGGGGGTCTGATGTACGCGGTCTTACCCTTGTAATTATACAAAGAGGTTGTTTCTGTTTTGCGACCCAGGTGGATCCCTGAACCTCACATTTGTGAAGTGTAGTTCTCACCAGTTGCGTTTAGAGAGTAAAACTATAAACTTTTCATGTCCGCCCGATAAAATTCAATTAGCTGCGAGGTTAAGGCAGGAGTCCAGCTTAAAAGGAGGCTTGTTGAACTTGAGTGGGGGGAACCTGCATGAAAAGGTACTGCAAAAAGCCATATATCATCCACACGATCTATCTGTGACGAAGATAATCATACGTTCAATTTATGAGAACTTTCTGGTTTCAACTACATCAAATGATTTTCCGGATCTTTCGAAATCTAGCATGCTCAGAGCAACCTCGCAGCTCTGGGAGAGATAGGCTCAGGGTCCTTGGTGAATTCTTGGAGTAGGGCAATACATTCGTTGTCTACAGAATAAAAGAGTCCAAGGTTAAGATTGCCAAATTACGTAAGCTGAAATGAAGTAAGAATAATGTACCCCTGTGACATTTAAGCGTATTTCGAGCAAAGAAGATAGTTTAATAGAGCATAAGTCGAAGACAATACTTCATTTTCTGGTAAGATTTTTGTTTGCTGCATCTAAAGCTAAACCTTCCTGAACCAATCAGAATTTACAACAGAAACAAGAATAACTTGCAATTGAGCCAAGAGCCTCAGCTTCTTCATGTCTAACCATGGGGATGCTCTGTTTTATCTTCAAGAACCCCTGATAGTGCATCTGAAGCTTTCTTGTTCTGCAGTTGGCCCAACACATAAGCAACCCGGACGAGATTGAATTGAAGTTGTGGGAAATATTACAAAGGAGAAGTCATAAACTCTTTAAGAGTTACCTTCATCTGACTCTATAAGATTTTTCTGCACAAACAGGTCACAAGATGGAAAAAGATGTACTTCTGCCATAGATACATGAATGTGGAAAACAACAACAAACCTCATGTCGTAGCAGAGCACTATTTGTACAAAGGGAATCAACAATAGCAGATACAGCTTCCTCTACTCCAAGATTTCTAAGAGCAAAAGGCGCTGCATAACGATCATACATGCTCTTATCTTCATTCAACAATATTTCCCTGAAAGATGGATCAAGGAGCAGCATGAATAGACTATTGATGTATGGGAAAAAATGTATCTCACTACTTGTCAAATATGGCAACCTAAGTTCTTGCACGGAAGAATAAACATGGAGGAGGTTCCCATTACTGCCGTTTTTGCAAGCAAATCAGCAATAGGGTTCCCCTCCCTATATTGATGTTGCACCTTCAGCCGTAGTCCTTGCGTTTGTGTTTTGAAGTCTTTCCAAAAATTCCAAAGGTACCAAGGCGTGCATGAATCAGCCTGTATCCAATTGACTAGAAGTTGGGAGTCGGTCTCTAGGATCACATCCAACCATCCTTTGCTTTTGCATAGCTTTAGGCCTTCGGTTGCAGCCCTCAATTCAGCTTCATTGTATGTGCCTTCTCCAAAGGAGACTGTGAAGGCAGCTAAGAAGTCACCCTTGTCATTCCTCACTATGCTACCTCCACCAGCAGGGCCCGGATTGCCTCTATTGTTGCCATCTGTATTGACCTTTACCCATCCTGCTGGAGGCTTGCACCATTGTACCACTTTGAAGCAGTTTTGAGGTTTCCATGAAATGGTTATGTTAAGTTGCTTCATGAGATTGATATCCTGCACTTGTTTTTTAAAGCTCAAGTTAGATAGGGTTGCAAGATTAGCTATTTCGTTCCTAACCTGGCGCCATATTTGCTCCTCTGTCTGCAAGATCCCTTCAAATCTAGCCTTGCACCTGCGCAACCAAAGGAACCAAGTCAATATTGAAGGTAAACGATTGGTTAAAAAGCCTTTCAACCCTGATTTCTTTGGTATTAGCTTCCATTGAAACATTCTGGCCCTCCAGTCTAAAACTCCAGAGAAGGTAACCCCTAAAAGAGAGGCTGCCCTATTCCACAGCCTGTCTGCTAGAGGGGATTCAGACAGCACGTGACTGGTTGTCTCTTGGACTCTGCTACTGCAGCATTGACAGCAGGAAGCAAGCTGGATTCCTTTGCTCATTATTCTTTCATCAGTGGGCAAGCAACCGCTCCATGCCTTCCAAGAGCAAAGACTGATTTTAGTAGGCAGATCTTTGTACCAGATGATATCCTTAACCATAAGATCAGCTTCTCTAGTTCTGATGGAGTTCCACGCTGATTTAACTGAAAAAAGGTCATTCTGTTCCAGCTTCCAGATGGTGATGTTTGCACCTGCATCCTGAACAGGTGGTTTTGAACCTATTATCTCTTCTGTGATCTCCTCCCCAACAGCCTGCATCAACTTAGACCTCTGCCATCGCCCATTTTCAGTGAAATCAGCAACCTTTGCCCCTTTGTCAAGGATCTGATCCACTCTTAGGGCCAAGATTCCAAAAGAAAGCCATTTTTGGTACCAAAAACTGGAGGAGCCTCTGTTTAACATGACTTGGATATTAGCTATAACCTCCTGCCTGAGTTCCATCACTTGTTTCCAAAATCTTGAGTCTGTTGTTCTGGTTTGTCTCAGGACCATTGGCTCCTTACGGCTATACTTAGCAGATAGGAATCTCTGCCAAAGGTTCTCACCAGTCAGTAGGTTGAAACACAGCTTCATGCTGAGGGACTTTTGTACTTCTCCTAGGTCCCTTACACCTAGGCCACCTTCTGAAACGGGTTTACAGAGCATTTGCCACCTCTTCCAATGCAACTTCTTCCGTCCATCAGCTTCCCCCCCAAAAAAATCCGACATTAGAGATCTAATCTCCCTCAATGCCCATTGAGGGAGCTTGATACAGGCCATTATGTGTATTGGCATATTGGCCATTACATATTTTATGAGTACCAACCTACCAGCTTGTGACATGAGTTGCCACGCCAGCCCGCAAGTCTTTTCCTGATCTTCCCAATCAGTGGCTCCAAGGCTGCCCTGTTTAGTCTGCCTGAGCATACGGGTGCTCCCAAGTAGAACATAGGAAATACTCCTTCCTTAAATCCAGTAATAGCCTGCAGCTGAAGCCTTCTTTCTACTGAAATGTACTTGGACATATAAAGACTGGACTTGGATCTGCAGAGCAATTGTCCAGACCATTTACAGTACATGTCCAGAATCTGAAGCAGCCGCCTGATTGATCTTGTTGCCCCTCCTGCAAAAATCAGAATGTCATCCGCATACATATGAGAAATCAGAGGGGAACCTATGGGGTGATTGGGAGATTGTTCCATCTTCGAAGGCCCTATGAATCATTTGTGAAAGTGCATCCTGTACCAAAATAAAAAGGTAGGGGGATAGGGGATCCCCCTGCCTTAATCCCTTCCCTGATTGAAAGAAACCCAATGTCTGACCATTTAGATGAACTGAGAACCACTGGCCTTGGATGCATCTCATGATTAATTCAATTAGATCCTCCCCAAAGCCCTTAGCCTTCAAAACTGCAGCCAAGAAAACCCAATTAATTCTGTCAAATGCTTTTGACATATCCAGTTTTAGCAGCACATTGCCCCCTTCCTTCTTCTTATGAAGCATGTGGACCATCTCTTGAGCCAGTATGATATTTTCAAAGATACTACGGCTTGCCAAGAATGCTCCTTGTTCCTCCCTGATTAGGTTAGTCATGTGCTCTCTTAACCTCAATGCAAGTACCTTGGCTATGGTCTTGTATACAACAGTACTCAAGCTGATGGGCCTGAACTTGTCAAATGAATCCGGATGCTCCATTTTAGCAATCAGCGTGATAGTGTTAGAGGCAAACATCCTTGGCAGCGGAGCACCCATGAAGAAATCAATCACTGCCCCGATCAAGTCTCTCCATGTTACTGCCCAGGTGCTTTTAAAGAAGCCTGAACCAAATCCATCAGGCCTCGGGGAGCTGGTGCTTGGAATAGACCATAAGGCTGCTTTGATCTCCTGCTCGGATGGCAAAGCCTTAATCCTGTTATTATCACTAGTAGAGAGCTTCCTATCAAACAGGTTATCCAATATATCTTGTGTAGGAATATCTTGATCTGTTTCCTGCTGACAGTTTAACAGATTCCTAAAAAAGCTTACTGCTTCCTCATGAATTTGCTTCTGACCCATCATAACTTGTCCATCCTGCAACCTCATTTGAGATATGCAGTTTCTATTCTACTTAACCTTCATGGCTGAGTGAAAAAGAGTAGTATTCCTATCCCCATCTCTAAGCCATGCCTTCTTAGAGAGCTGTTCCAACCTGATAAATTCCTTATTTTCCCACAGCTTGAGCTCTCTGTTGGTGCATTGATATTCTGCTTCTTTACTTTCAAAGTATTGAGATTGTAGCTCTGCTTCCAGCCTATCAGCCTCATTCTCCAGGAAACTAATATGTTTTTCTGTCCTTCCAAATACCTCCTTGTTCCATGTGCGCAAGGCAGCCCGCATTCTTTTAAGTTTGCTTCCCAATGCCAGAAGCCCCACTTGCTCGTCTCCTGAGCTCCAGTGGTCTACTACCAGTTGATGAAAAGATTCTGATGTAGACCACATATCCATATACCTAAACTGGCGGTTACCATAGTTCAGAAATTGCTCTTTCAGCATTATCAGCATTGGACTGTGATTTGAACTCTTGCGTCCTAGTAGTTTATAGTAACTTTGTGTCTGCCAGTTTAAGAAATCTGCGGTTACCAGGACTCTATCAAGCTTAGCCCAGGTTCTTGATGCACCATTATGTCCATTGCACCACGAATATTTCCTTCCATTCAGATTTAAATAGACTAAGCCACAATTCTGAATAGTGTCATTGAACTCTTTCATTGGTAGGAAGGCTCTCTGTGCTCCACCTCTTCTTTCAGAATTTGACCTTAGCACATTAAAATCCCCTAGGATCATCCAGGGCAAACCAGTAGGAACACAAGATTGCAAGTAGTGCCATAAGTTCCTCCTCCTTTGCATTGAACACTTAGCATACACGAAGGTGATAATAAAATCTTTGTCTGCACTTGTCCATCTCCCTGTAACTGCCTGTTCATGGCTGCCTATCAGCTGCAAATCTGTTTCATCCTTCCAAAAGATCCATATCTTCCCTTGTTCTTCCGCATTAGTGGTATAGTGCGCCAAACCAAGACTGTTTGACAGACTGCTTATTCTTGTTGTTGATTGAAAAGGCTCCGCAATCGCCAACAAACCTAAGTTATGTTCTCTCACCCACTTTTTCAAGTGAGGTCTGGCTTTTCTCAAGCCTCGACTATTCCAAAACATGATCCTCTTTTCCATTGCCTCGGGCTGATCTGGTCTACTCTGTTCTAGAACTAAACCTGGTAAAACTTTAGGGGCTTGATTGGCTGACTTATTCTAGCTGATCTCCGCAGGGACTTAGCTGATCCTTTGTAGCCCTTTGACCCGAGTGCTGGCTCTGAGTCATATAGTTTCTGACTTCCCCGTGTATTTTGTCCTCCAATCAGCTCTCCTTCCGAATCCATTTTATTAGGCTCTAGGTCATTATCTGGTAGGCGCCAAAAGGCACCTGTTCCGCAGTCCAAATCTGATGCCCAGCTCTGGATAGTCCACTGATCTAGATCCTCTAGTCTAATAGTCTCCACTTGAGGATCACCTTCTACTCGTTGTTGACCTTTGATCCACCAGTCTATCCTGCTCAAATTCCTCCAGTTCATTTGGATACTCCCTGTGAGTATCACCCACAACAGCCTTAGCTTTATCTCTCCTTGAATACTTGTTGGACAGGTTGTCCAATCTGCCACTGACTAGCTCATCCTCTAGGGGTGTTGTGGCCTCTTGTACTTGGTACTTTACCAACCCAGCATCAGCACTGCCTGGATCTCCAGCGGACATCAACTGCGATGGGAATGGTTCTCCAGATTTCTCTGGTTCCCCAGAGTTATTAGGGCATTCCACCTCCAGGTCTGGCAACATGGAAGGGCTTCCGTTGTCTTTAGGAGCGCTATTGGCAGCCGGGCCATGCTTAGGTGCCCCTTGCTAAGTGCAGGCCATTCCTCCTGATCCAGCACTTTATCCTTGAGCTCCTCCAGATTTTACCGCTTGGCTACTACCTTATTCCATCTACGAGGCTCCTCCCGCACCTGTATTGGGTAAGTACCCATCTTTGTTACCAAGGACAGGCTTGGTACTCGAATGGACGGGTCGGCTTTCCTCACCAGGAAGCGCACAGTGTCAAAATCCTGGCAACCTGAGTGCCTGTCCTCCACTTGTAGCAACTGTCCTAGAGGCGCAGCTAGATCCACGAAGATGCGCTGATTCCAGCAGTGGACAGGGATGCCTGAGAGGCACACCCAACGGTCATTTGGGTGATGCGCTGCAAATGGCAACCAGCGTCTCAGGTCTTCCAGGCCCGTTGTCTTCCACCTGGCGCTTTCCTTCAAGAAGGCCTTCAATTCTTCCTCCGATGATATTTGAATGAGAACATGGGTGCCTGGAAGATGGGAAACTGTTACCTTTCGCAATTCCTCTAGACTCTGAATTTCGCACAGGATTTGCGCCCTCAAGACGCCCTGGAGGGTGCCCACTAGACACCACTTCAACCAACCCATCTCTTCTTCAGATGGGTCCGCAACTACAGTTGTTGTCGCCTGTGTCGTGGTTTGCGGCGCTGTCACAGCAATGCGCTTCCGGCCCATCGCGGCAGCATCTCCAGCTTTCCTTTGATACTTAACCACGTTCGCCCTCAAAGTTGGCTCCCCGACTTTCATCGCATTCAGAGCCGCAATGGTTTTCCCGATGCTTTCCAGGATTGTGCGAAATCTGACAAAGCCAAAGCGCTTCCCTTTTTTGTCAGATTTTTTCGGGATGTGGACATTGGTAACATTTCCCAGGCTTCCGAAAGCCTTGCGCATCTCCTCCGCAGACCTCTACCCAATTTCGCCGGCCGACTCGAGGGCTTCCAGACGATTCAGCCATCGCTGTCAGTTGAGGTCTGGTTTGGTGCTTTGTTGACGTTTCCAGCAAATCTGTCACCGGCGACGGCAGCTCTTGCGCCTGCGATGGCAGCACCTGCACCTGCACCTGTGAAGGCATTATATCCACATATAGAGACGGGGTGGACGTCTCGTC
>JAOWBN010038689.1:0-21698 GCA_028565015.1 Pinguicula moranensis | reverse complement strand
ACCACAATCCCGGGTCGCAAAGTAATCCTGCGGGTCGACGGTGTTTTTGTGCGTGGGCACCAAATAATGGCGAACATTGGGTAACGCTGCGCTGCACTACTTAATCCATCTAGAACCACAGTACCAAACACACCCTAAATAAACCATCATCCTTCAATCTCTTTTTCATAATGCAATTTTTGGGACTTTGGGTCGTAAAATAAAGCTGACTTTCGTCACTTAACCTTTTTAATTATTAATTGTTTTTAAAAAAATAAAGAAAAATAAAAAATTTAAACAAACATAAATTGCCATGTCGGAAAGGTCCAAACTAACCCGGGATGGGCCGGTGGGTTGGTCCGGCCCACCTGTATCCCTACCTCTCTCTCATGTACTATTTAACTAATTCTTTATAAATAAAGTTTTGATTATAAAAAATATAAAATAAAAAAATCATTTGAAGACAACTATTTTCTATAATTACAATATACTGTATTCAGTCGAAGAGCTCCAAAAATGACGGGGGAAAAGGAAAAAGAAGGCTTCAATATTGGATAATACTAAGTGATGTTTGGATGATTTGTGTTATTTAAGAAATATTGGAACGTGGAGAAAAAAGTTGAAAATATCTTATTTGATAATTTGAGAATAGCAAAAACTGCTTAAAAATAAACTTTATAAAATAGAAGTGTGTAAAAATCTGCTTAAAAACAATGTTGCAAGAGTGTATGAAGATATCATTTGACTATAGCTTCTTTTAAACTTCAAAACACATCTGATATGGGGACGAGAAATCAAATGTATTTTAGCATTGATATTATTTTCCCAGAAGATATATTGAGCAGAGCACATATTACAAATTGGAAATTGTTGAAATCTAAATACATGCTGCCAAATTTTTATTATTCGGTATGTGATTTTTTTTATCGGAAAAATTAATTTGTGTATTGCAGCTTCCGACAAAAGAATATTTACAAATTTTCAATGTCTATCGGAAATTAACACATAACTGAGACATCTGATTATGCATTAATCCAGACCTTAGTGAAAACCTTTGTGTTCTTGTCGAACATGCTTGCTATATCATACCCCCTGAGCTTCCGCATGACTTCTATCCTGTTCAGTGTACTTATACTCTCTATCTCGCATGTACTCCAACATAGTTCAAAGTACTATTTCAAGTGTACTAGTAAGCTTATATGGTGCACTAGTGAGTTGTTTCAATTCATGATCTAGCACTAACATTTCCTCTAGTGTTAAGCTAGCACTTTTATCAAGAAGTTGTTTTACTGTCTTGATTGAACATTTAGTTTCCTTCCGTTTTAGCTTGGCTTTCTCCGAGGTACTCGCCATGTCCAAATAGAAATCAGTCGCCCTGTGGAGTTGTTCTAGCTGCTTTTCTGCGTTTTCTGTCACTGAGAGTTTCTTCTTTTGTAACTTATTCCTCTGTTCAGCCTCCCTCTCTGTTAGAATATCCACGATTACATGTCTAGCCTGTCTTAACCCCCTCGACCTGCTGAGCACACATCCTGGAATCTGGGCCTGTAGCCCCCCCAAAAAAGGAGGTCATATTTGTTCATGGGCCTGAATCCGAAGTCTGATCATCCATATAGACAGCCTATAGCCTGACCATGTTGGAGATCAGACTATTCACCCCCTGGGACAACACCTTCTCATAAGGCCCTCTGTGTTATGTCCATAACCCAACTTCTTTGTGTCGCGGTCCATCATCAGATTTCAGCCTATCACCACGTTTGTTCTGCTCTTGGGCCACAAGCTTTATCTGTTGAAAGAGGAACCTAGGTATGCAAAAAGGCCAGTCCACATAAAGTTTTCTTTTGTCTGGGCTTTTCGATTCCCGGTCCCAGTCCAACGAGAGACAGTGCCTTGTTTTTTTCTTCTCATCCACGTGCCTGTGTTCCCTCCCACCACCGTAATCTCGACAATTGCTTCAACGGGATTTGCACTGATGGCTTGCGCCTCTTTGGCCACTCCAGTCTCGAGTTCCGTTGCCAACGGTTGATAAATTATAGCCATTGCATCTCGAGACCATCCCTCGTTCCTATTTGCTCTGTGGGCTAGGTTAATTGGTTGTCCCATATTTCCAGCGCCTACCAGAGTTAAAACTGGAAATTCAGACTCAGAAATTTATGCTTTTTCACCCACTTCGTAGGCGATTGAGGTCTTGATTCTCCATTTTTTCGGAGGAGCTTGCAAAATTTCCTCTTGGATGGCTAATTTTAGCTTTTCCTCACCGGTTTCCACTTCAACGGAGGCCATGATCCTCTCAGGTGAGTCTGTGACGATTAGTACTCGGCCATCCAGAAGATTCGTCTTCTCCATTGTGCCCATCGCTACCTTGATGCACCTCGCAACTTGACTGGCAACTTCCAAGAAGAATCTGTCGCTCCAGTAAAGAAGGGGGGTACCATGAATGCTCACCCATACTGCCCGACGTACAGTTGTATTTGTGAGTCCATCTCCGACTTTTGTGATTCCCATTTATATCCAACTTGTTTCCTCATTGAACAATTGAGCTTTGAGTTCCTCATTTTGCAAGCATATAAGAGTTTCTCCTCCCTCCATTGTAGAAATCAGTGGATTCCCATAGCCCGCATATGCTAACGTTTGCCGTAGCTTTTCAAAGTCGCATGTTGGTTTTAATTTAGCTATTAAGCATTGCTTGAGCCACACTGATTCCTCTGGCTGAGGTATGAACTTCATTGTGATTGTCTTTGGCCCTTCAGAGTTGGAGTGAACTTGATTTATCACAGCTTCTGGCTACCATTGACTCACTATTTTTTTGTGTAGCAGAGGTTGCCTTTCTTTGATAAGACTCACATCAAGCTTGTACGTTCCCACTACGTACCCCTGGAGAACATTTTCCAGGTTCTTAGTTAGTTTAGTTTGGGGGAATGTGAGAAACCCAAATCGCCTAGACAGTCGATCCTTGTATAGTGGAAGATGCACATCCCTCACATAACCGAACTTGGAGAAGTAGTGCTCCATGTCTTACTGTGTTCATGTCTCAGGTAAATTGGCCACATGATAAGATATTGATTCTTCCCTTAGCCGCCTGATGTAACTTGGTAGGTTCTTCTTGCCTTTGAGTGGGCTGATTCTTTTTGTTTTCTATTTCTTGTCTCGGTAGTCCACTCCTCATCGATATTTTCTATTTGATTGAGGATCACATGGAGCAGTAACTACCGGTCAGGTGCCTGCTGTGTTGCTACTTGATTGAGGATCACACATTTCAGTTTTCTTGTAGAATTGTTGTTATGCATCTGTGTAAGCTTGGATTGTATTCGCATGCTGTAGGATATCAATTGCTTGAGAAATCTCTGTCAATTATAGTGAGAAGGCAGAGAGTCTCTCATTATTCGGTATGTTATTGGATAAGGGAACCAATCACCAGCGTCAAGAATTTTAATTAAATTTTGAATTTAGCAGGATGTTTAAAAAGTAGAATATGTAAGAACTTTTTGGACTTTTGGGTTAATACCCATCAATAAATTTTGCTTAAACAAAAAATAATGCATTTGATAGTTTTAAAATGAGAATTAGTAAAGTAATTATACCATCAAAAATCATTCTACTTTTTTAGGATTAAGAGAAATATCCAGCCACCGCCTTTATAGCAAGAGCCATTTATAAAAAAACTGTTGAACATGCGAGACAAACCTAAGTCAAGAAAAGAGGAAAGCAGCAGACAGTCAAGAAAACAGTAGACAGTTGTCACGCCTCATTTATTGTTGTTCTCATGCGTAGCGTTTAGAGTTCGTATTATAAATATGAATGAGTTGTAATGAAACATGATAAAAGACAAGTAAAGTGAAAGTGTTATCTCTCGTGTTGTTCTCTCATTTTTTCCGTCTTCTATTTTATAATTTGGTATCTGAGCGAGTTTTTCAAAACCTTAATAAACATTTTGTCACCACCACTTTTGTCCCGATTTCGGCACTGTTACTGCTCACCCGATGCCGAAACCAGTCCCTAAACGTAGCACATCTCTTCATCTATCAAATATCCTCCACACCAACGTTTTTTTGGCCACCACGTGCCGCCATGCGCCATCGCCGGGAAACGTGACCTGCAGAGATTTTCTGCCATTTTCGGGTGTGTTTGCCATCGGAATCTCCAAAAACCACCGTCGTTGCAATTGTCGTGACGAGAGCTTTCTGCACATAGGACACACGTTGCCACGCACCACCACTATCGCCAGAGCTCGGAGACAAAATCTTTGCCTCGGCTTGGTCGTCGCAACTGTCGAATCAGTTTTGGTTGATTTCATGCCGTTTAATGTATATTGGTATTTTATTGGATATGGTAAATTATTTGAGTAATTTTATCATATTTGCCTAAACTTGGGAATCCAATTAGGCATTATTGATGTTGTTTTTGGATTGCATATCGATGGTGGAGTGTTGAGACGTGTGGATTGTCATGTGATTGTGTTATGTGGGTTGTGCTGTTGCTGTGATCAATTGTGATTTGAGTTGCTATGTGAGAAATGTCTGGAACAGTCGACAGTACGGTTAAACAAGGATTGAATATCCTGAAGAACCTCAATCCTTAGGTGCTCGGAGTCTTAGTTGGGTTGATAAAGGGAGTGAATGCCTCAACCTCGGGCGTTATCCCTACCACTGCTCCGATCAAACTTGATCTTCCACCGATTGATTTGAAACTAGATGGATCTGCTATGTATCTTAGTTGGTCTTGCAGGATTGAGACCATCTCAGTAGGGCAAAGCCTGGACGACTTCCTGAGGGAGTGTGAATCAAGGAGTGACATCTCTTCCACTCCGGAGTGGAGAGTTACTCATGCTCAGTTATGTATCTGGTTTTTGAACTCAATGATTGCATCTGTTGCTTCTACTGTGGATGGCCTTAGCTCGGTGAGTGAAATGTAGGCTAGTCTAAAGACCATCTATTCCGAAACTGAAAACCAGATAAGGGTATTTCAACTTCAGCTGGAGATCGATGCAGAGGTCCAGGGGGAGAAGTCTATTCAGGAATATTCTATTTCCTTGAAGCGATTGTGGGCTGAAATGGATCACTACGACCCGTTGTAGTGAGTCGAAATGTAAAATGCGACTTTAGAGAAAGAAAGGACTATGCAATTCTTGAAGGATCTGAATTCAACTTTTCACTCGAGGCGATCAGTGTTATTATCCCAGATCAAGATTCCATCACTTGATGAGGCTATTGCTGCTATGATTCAAGCGAAGAGTGAGAAAATGATACACTCTACGCCGAGTATAGCTTCTGGTGTGAAGGAGTTAGCTACTGCTAGTTCTCAGAAAACTGAAGTTCAGGAGACTCGCAGTTGTTATCAGTGTGGGGGTGGTTAGCCACTTGATGGAGTTTTGTCCGAAGATGTCCCGTGAGAAAGATTCTGGAGGTAGAGGTAGAGCTCATGGAGATAGGAGAGGTGGTTTTAGGGGGGGTGGCCGAGGAGGCTATCGCACCAACTTGATGGTGGATGCTGATGAGGAGAATATGGGGAGTACTGTGACCGTTGAAGAGGATCGAGCATTTTTTGACGTACTCCAGAGGAAATTCAAAAGCTTGAGGATAGGAGCTGATACACCTACATCATCTGACTTCTCTGGTAACATTACTTTGGCCTCAGGTTTTATAGGTATGTATGACTCACTAGCCCTGATATCCTTTCCTACTGCTGGCTCGTCAGATTGGACCATTGACTCTGGAGCTTCTGGACACGTGACGGGTGCTGCTAAGGAGTTCAGTTCCTATACTCCATTAGCAAATCCGTTGAGTGTTAAGACAGACGATGATACTGATCGGTCAGTAGTGGGTAAGGTACAGTGCATTGTACCAACACTTTGACTTTGTCCAAAGTTTTGCATGCTCCTTCATTTCCTGTTAATCTCCTCTCCATAAATGCCATTATTAACCAATTAAATTGTACTGTATTATTTGATATACCTCATGTGATCTTACGGGAGAAGAATACAGGCAGGTTACTTGGGACTAGGACATGGCGTAGTGGATTATGGTACATGGATCGGAAAGGATTAGACTCAGCCCTTTCATCCATCAAGGAAAGACCTGGAGGAGACAGTGCTTTAGAAGACCTCATGCTTCACCATAGGCTATTAGGTCATCCCTCTTTCTTGACCTTGAGTCGATTTTATCCTCGCCTATTTGCTACAGTGAATAAAGAGAAGTTGGTTTGTGATGCTTGTGAATTGGGCAAGCACACCAAAAGTCTTTATGTTGGTTCTGGTAGTCGGAGTTTGTGTGTTTTTTATTTAATCCATTTAGATGTATGGGGGCCCTGTCCAACAGTAACATTTAATGGATTTTGTTACTTTCTGTCATTCATTGATTGTTGCTCCCGTGTTACTTGGCTATATTTAATGAAAAATAAGAGTGATGTCCTTGCCTGTTTCAAGGATTTTCACCAAGAGTGTAGACGCAATATAGTGCAGTAGTCAAGGGATTGCGATCTGATAATGGGACAGAATACACTAATAGGGCATTCACTGAATATTTGTCATCATAGGGTATTAAGCATCAAACTACTTGCCCATACACATCAGAGCAAAATGGGGTAGCTAAGAGGAAAAATCGACATCTTCTTGAGGTGGCTAGAAGTATGATGTTCACCATGAATGTTCCAAAATATTTGTGGGGACAAGCAGTTCTTAAGCCACATTCCTGATTAATCTATACCATCTCGCGTGTTAGATTGGATGTCTCCGTTTCAAAGCTGGAATGGTACAAAATGGGACACGGAATCTTACTGTCTTCTATACCTGACTCACTCGTTGGTAAAGGACAAGAAACGTCTCCCACTCGTACTATCACATGCCCCCCTTATCACTACTACTATTCTCCTCCTCTCGTCGTACACCATCAGACGAGCCTGCTAGAGGTGAGTAGGACCCCTGCTGAAAGTATGGCTCATGCTCCCGAAATGTAACATCCATGCTCACAAACAATCATCGCTCAATCGGACTCCAGCACACATACCCCTTTTGGGTCGTAGAGTATCCTACGAACACACTCTTGATAGCCCTTGGATCCAACTTTCCAACCTCTGGCCTATTATCCTGTACAAAACAAACACAACCAAAGGTTCTCAACGGAATCGTGTCCCCTTTTGTACCATTCCAGATTTGAAACGGAGATATCCAATCCAACACTCGAGATGGTATCCGGTTAACTAGGAATGCGGCTGTAAGAACTGCTTGTCCCCACAAATATTTTGGAACATTCATGGTGAACATCGTACTTCTAGCCACCTCAAGAAGATGCCGATTTTTCCTCTCAGCTACCCCATTTTGCTTTGATGTGTATGGGCAGGTAGTTTGATGCTTAATACCCTGTGATGACAAATATTCAGCGAATGCCCTGCTAGTGTATTATGTCCCATTATCAGATCGCAACCCCTTGACTACTGCACCATATTGCGTCTACACTCATTTGTGAAAATCCTTGAAACACGCAAGGACATCACTCTTATTTTTCATTAAATACAACCAAGTAACATGGGAGTAACAATCAATGAATGATACAAAGTAATGAAATCCATTGAATGTTGTTGTTGGACAAGGCCCTCATACATCTGAATGGATTAAATAAAAAACACACGAACTCCGACTACTAGAGCCAACATAAGAACTTCTTGTATGCTTGCCCAACTCACAAGCATCACAAACCAACTTCTTTTTATTTACTGTAGCAAATAGGCGAGGATAAAGTCGACTCAAAGTCAAGAAAGAGGGAAAACCTAATCACCTATCGTGAAGCATTAGGTCTTCCACAATACTATCTCCTCCTGGTCTTTCGATGATGGATGAAAGGGTCGAGTCTAATTCTTTCCGATCCATGTACCATAATCCACTATGCCATGTCCCAATCCCAAGTACCATGCCTATCTTCTTCTCCCGGAAGATCATCTAAGGTATATCAAATAATACAGTACAATTTAATTGGTTAATAATGGCATTTATGGAGACGAGGTTAACGGGAAATGAAGGAGCATGTAAAACTTTGGACAAAGTCAAAGTGTTGGTACAATGCATTGTACCCTTACCCATTAGTGGTCGATCAGTGCCATCGGCTGTCTTAACACTCAACAGATTTACTAAAGGAGTATAGGAGCTGAACTCCTTAGCAGCACCCGTCATGTGTCCAGAAGCTCCAAAGTCAATGATCCAATCTGACGAATCAGCAGTAGGAAAAGGAAGCCAGGCCTAGTGAGTCATACATACCTGTAAAACCTGAGGCCAAAGCAATGTTACCAGAGAAGTCAGATGAGGTAGGTGTATCACTGTCTATCCTCACGCTTTTGAGTTTCCTCTGGAGTACGTCAAAGAATGATCGATCCTCCTCAACGATCATAGTACTCCCCATATTTTCCTCCTCCTCCTCCTCCACCGTCAAGTTGGTGCGATAGCCTCCTCGGCCACTCCCCCTAAAACCACATTTCCTACCTCCACGAGCTCTATCTCTACCTCCAAATCTACCTTTACCTCCAGAATCTTTCTCACGGGACTGCTTCGGACAAGACTCCATCAAGTGGCCAACCGCCCACACTGATAACAATTGCGAGTTTCCCCCTGGACCCCAGTTCCCCGATAAGTAGCAATAGCTAACGCTGTCACTCCTGAAGCTACACTCGGCGTAGAGTGTATCCTTATCTCATTCTCCGCTTGAATCATAGTAGCAATAGCCTCATCAAGTGATGGAATCTTATTCTGGGATAATAACACTAATCGCCTCGAGTGAAAGATCGAATTCAGATCCTTCAAGAATTTCATAGTCCTTTCTTTATCAAAACGTTGTCGCATTTTACATTTCGAGTCACTACAGCTAGACAACGGGTCATAGTGATCCATCTCAACCCACAATATCTTTAAGCAAATAGAATATTCCTGAATAGACTTCTCGCCCTGTATCGATCTCCAGCTGAAGCTAAAATACCCTAATTTGGTTTTCAGTTCTGGAATAGTTGGTCTTCAGACTAGCCCACATCTCACTCACCGAGCTAAGACCATCCACAGTAGAAGCAACAAATGCAATCATCGAGTTCAGAAATCAGATACATAGCTGAGCATGAGTAACTTTCCACTCCGTAGTGGAAGAGATGTCACTCTTTAATTTACATTCCCTCAAGAAGTCGTCCACGCTTCGCTCTACTAAGATCGTCTCAATCCTGCAAGAACAACTAAGATATACAGCCGATCCATCAAGTTTCAAATCGATCGATGGAAGATCAAGTTTGATCAGAGCAGCGGCTGGGACAACGGCCGAGGTTGAGGCATTTGATGCCTGTATGAGCCCAACCATGGCTACGAGCACCTCAGAATTGAGGTTCCTCAAGACCTTCAATCTTTGTTTAACCGCATTAACGTCTTTGCCTGACATTTGACACACAGTAACTCCAATCACAATTGATCACAGAAACATCACAATCCACATAATACGATCCTCCACATTCACACGACAATCCACACGTCTGAACACTCCACCATCAATACGCAATCCAAAAACAACATCAACAATGCCTAATTGGATTCCCTAGTATCATATCTGATAAAACATCAATATACAATAAATGATAAGAAATCAACCAAAACCGATTAGACAGTTGCGACAAGCAAACCGAGATGAAAATTCTATTTTCGGGCTTTGGCTCTAGCTGTGGCGCTTTCGACTATGCGTGGGTGGCGTCTAGCGGCAACCTACCTACAGAAAGCTCTCTTAATGACAATTGCAACAGCGGTGGTTTCCGGCGAATTCGATGCCGGATGCGCCCAAAAATGGCAAAACACTGCCACATATCACGTTCTTCGGCGACAGCGCATGGCGGCGCGTGGTGGTCGGAAACCGTCGGGTGTTGAGCAGATCAGATATAGGAGGAGATGGGATACATTTTGGGACCATTTCTGATGGAGGAGCAGTAACAGTGCCAAAATCGGGGCAGAAATAGTGGAGACGAAATATGTATTAGGGTTTAAAAAAATCCAGCTCTGATACCATATTGTAAAATGAAAAAAAAAAAAAAGAAGAAAATTGTTATTGTATATATTGAATAATTGGTACATACCGATACACATATATATAGCGTTGCGTGCGTGCGTTGTAGTAGACAAACCAAACTACCTCACCTAATACCCCTAACCTAATACCATTCCCACCTACCACTTTTTTAACTACCAACAATATGAATTTAGGTATAACATATTTTACATACACACACACACACATATATATATATATATACCCATATATATATATATATATTGATTTATAAGTACATGCAAAAAAAATCAATTCAAACTTTGGGGAAAGGGCTAGAGGCCCAAGGATCCACTCCTCCTACAAGTTCATAATTATCGTACCTTCGAGGCCATACTCATGAGTGCTTGTGCCATCAGCTTGATGCGCACAGACTTGTTGCACTTTATGTGCAAGTGTACATGTCGCACAAGTATTAGAGTGATAATAATGATGTCGAACCACAGGGATTGGGATAAACAATCACTAACATTCACAAGTTTCATGCAATTTGAATCAAATAAAACTGAGTTGAAGTTTTATTTGATTCAAATAAAACTTCAAAAGACTACTACTCTAGTCTTTACGCTACGAATTAGGCAATGACCAAAGATTATTAAAATGCATTGGAATGACGATAAATCAAGTACATAGGTTTGAACATCAGGGTGAGTGCAACTTCACCACTTGAGTCCCTCAAGTAGAATTATAATCTGATTAGTCATGGATCAGTTATCATATGGTCTCTACCCGATTCACCTAACTTAGACTCTTATCTCTCTCGAGCTGTAAGCGTCCTTCTGTGATGTATAGATGAGGATCTCTCGATGTCACATACAAATAAACCAGAGACATTACTCTCAAGTGATCGTAACACGATAGCACTTATTCTATAGTCATTCTCATGCTATAACAACCAATGTGGACTTTGCTATGCCTAGCATAACTTGTGTCTCTCGACCTCTCATTATACTTAGTGCATCTATTCACGTGATAGGACATAAATAGATGATGATGAAGAACAACAAGATCAAACACCATAAAGACAACTGAAACATGGTAAGCATTCAATAATCTCCCAGAGTTCTTCAAGGGTGGTTACATTGCGCCCCTGGATTTAGCGGTTTAGCTCATGCTTAAGGCATGAGCTATTATACTAACACACAGTATTAAGTTCATCGCAAGGTAAATAGAGAATCGGATCAATTTTCCCTTGAGCAATAGCTTCAAGATGGTGACTCAAAACCCTCTTTCTTGAACAATCTGTTACCCGTTCCTCTCTTTCTCTTTGTATTGGTTTCTGCTTTTTATACTACTTCAGTAGCTTTTGTGGAAGATTCAAGTACAATGTAGAGGTACATATGTCCGCCTACCAAATGTTGCACACAAGGATGTGTGTATGTAATGCCTTGCATGGTCATTTGATTAGGAACTGGTGTCACACCTTGGATAATTGAGTCAAAACCTCTGCTTTTGGAGTTGTTTCTCTTTCTTTTTTTTCTCAAAAAGCAATTTATGAACTGTATGTGCAAAAGAAAGGAAAACAAGTGCAAAAGGCATGTCACATCATCCTTATTGAAGCAAATCAAGTCAAATAGTTTATATTTATTAGGTATAAAGTAGGCTCATCACAGCTCATAGCAAGGGCTGAGATTATTGGTGGTATCATCAGATGAGGGTCCAAATTTGTGCACCATAATCATTTGCCCATCAACCACCATTTGCTCTGACCATGATCTTAGAAACGTGAAGAGGTCTTTCTTTAACTGAGAGATATATGCAACCCACACACATTTTGGACTTGTTTGTGATATATGAATCTTTCCTTTATTTAAATGTTTGGAAGCTTTGGTATCCAAACAAGGGCGGATATAGAATTTGTTACAGGTGTCCATAGAGATATCTCCTCCTAATATGGGGGACTAAATTTTTATGGGGTGCACCCAAAAAATTTTATAGTTGAAAATAATTTTTTTTACGAGCATTAATTTTAAAGTAAAGTAATCTAACAGAGAATGACTACCTACTAACATAATTTTTTTTAAAAGCAATCTAATCTTTTCAAACAAACTGTAAAGGTTATAATTTCAAGTGTTCACACACTTACTTAATAATAAAACCCAAAGGGCTAGGGGTGTGGGTAGCATGAAGTAGGTGTAGGATGGCAGGGTGGGGGCTAGGCCACTGGCCATGCCCTATCCAACTCATTTTTCATTCAGAATTGATTAAAAACATAATTAATATACAAAAATCTTGAAACTTGGTTTCAGATCTTGAAAATTGACAACAGAACTTGTTGCCCTCTAATAATTGAATAACACGATAGGTAAGATTTAATTGTAAGAAAAAGTGTTAAATGAAGTCAATTCCTATGATTTTTCTTTATCGGCGTCAATTTGTGGGAGTTTGACAATCAAACCATTGCTACTACTTTACAATGCACACTGGTGGACGAGTAAACAAAATGCAAACTTTTTATCAGGAATATCCTCCCATGGAATGTTCCAGCAACACACCCATACAAAAGCAACCTTTTGTTCCAATTCCGGTCTCCCGTCTGATCTTGTCGTAAAACTCCATCAACGACATGAATACGTTGTTGAAATCGTTACTTGGAAGATCATTCAACGACACACGAATCTCCGTCAACGTGACCCCCATTTGTGAACATGTGGATTTTACCAAATGGACTGTGTTAGAAATGAGCATCAAAGCGTTTGAAGAACCAAGTTAGTTATGCACATGCTTTTAGGAAGAGTGTTTTTTAGACACTCTTCGATTGTCGTGTCCAATATCTGGCTTGCCCTTAACATTGTTATCCTTTGCATTGTCAAATCAGGAGATTGACGAATATGATTATGATTTATAACAAAATAAAGGAGGAAAAATGATTAATGTCTGAAGAGATGATGAACTGACCGGCCGGCCGGACGACTGAGTTACTTTCGTAGCTCGTTCCGACCTCGCCTTTGTTCATGTAAAGTGTTTGCTTGAAGTTCATCGTTCTTGCTTGTTATTTTTTGTATGATATGAAATTGAGCCACTTTTATCGACAACCTACACTTGGAATTAGTGGTGAGGGCTCCAGTATTGTTGGATGGAGAAAAACTACAATTGGTAGAGCCATTAATCTTTATCATTTTATTGATTGACAGAGAAATATCAAATGGACTATAGAGAGAAGTGTTCTTATTTCTCTCTAGAACTCATATAATGAAACATTTCCCAACTCCAAACAGCAAGTTGCTTCCTGCTTCCTGCTTCCTGCAATGTTTTTCTTCTGAATCCAGCCTGACATCAACCCTCACCTTAATCTTAAATCCATGGTATAATGACGAAGGATGGTACAAGTGCACTTCATTTTTAATTTGTTGTCTAGTCGGGTAACGGATTTACTAAAATATTTAGGAGTGGTGAATCGTTTTTTGATCACTGACAATCTTTCTATAATTCATACCCAAAAATTACCCATGTTACCCATTTACGATGTAACTCCGAATAGAATCAAAGAGAGACATCTATATCTCAAGTCGAAGGATCATTTACATATATTATTTTGTAGAGTTTCTGCTATTGACAATATGGTGATCTCTAGTCGGGTCAATCTAATTTACTTGTCAACTATAAGCATCCATGTTATAGCTTAGGAGTCGTTACACTATAACTGATGAGATCAACTACTTTTTTTAAAAGGAAGTGACTTAGAACATGCTATCATATCCGTATTAGTGATGCCCTGTCTCACTAATATTATGATTAGGGATATTTGGTATTGATAGTTTTATTAGAGTGGTCTCATCATCACAACTACTTTGTGATCCGCTCTAGTTTATCAATACATAGGTTTTTTTATTTGATATGCAATAATAATGTAAGCAATTAAACAAATAATGATGATTTGCTACAAATTATATACATAGATATAAAAGCGTTGTTACAAATGTTCTATACAATTGACCTTAGTGCATAACACTAATAAGAAGGTCTGCAATGAAGACCAAAAACAATACATCATCTTTGAGGGGATGTAATTGGGTATTTCTCTGGTGGAATGAGATTTACAATTGGTTAGAGCTCCGCTTCATATTACACTAAGATCCCAACAATATCTCCCACGACACAGTGACTAAAAATAAACTCGAGGGAGAAGATAAGTGTTACTAATTTGCATAATATTATATTTTTAGTATTTGACTTGAATTAATATTCCTTGTAAGAATTCTAATAATATTAGAATTCATGCATATAAATATGAGATCTCTTAACTATTAGGGTTGAGAAGAGAGACGGAAAAAAGGAGAGAGACTATGTGAGAGAAAAATAGAGAGATGTAAGACTTGGGATGTGGTTCTTTGTGTCTGCGGGACTAGAGAGGTTTTCTCAATATTTTTTAGTTACTCTCTGTGTCTCTGTTTGTATCACGAGAATATTTTTTATTAGTGGATTGATTCTCCTCTTCTCCCATGAATGTAGGCTTTCAGGGCGAAACATATAAATCTTGTGTTGTTGCCTTATTTTGTTATTTTCGCTTTCAAAAACTCTCGAATATTTCCCCCAACAAGTAGTATCAAAGCCAGGTTGTAAGATCTGGGTTGTGTTTCAAGATCTGCAGTGAAATTGAGATCTTGATGATTTGGGATGACAGATTTCTGATGTTTTGGGCCATAGATTTGTTAAAGAAAAAAAAGGAAGATTTTTGAGCAAATCTCCCGCGTTAACCAGTGTCGCTGCTACTTTGACTGTCGATTTTCGAAGATTGAGGACTCCGATCATGATTATCTTGGCGTCGTTTGAAAGCCCATTGAGAGAGGAACAAAAGCCTTTAGTTTCGTGGTCATTTGTTTTTAGAAAGAGTCCTGATTTCATCAAATTTCACGAAAGTCGCTATTGTCCGCGAAGGAACGTGCAGTCAACCTTAACCAACGATTGTCGGAGTTCTACAGCTCCAATTGCAACGATTTTGGTGTCGTTGTAAAGACCATGGAACGATGAAGATATCCCATATGGTATGGTGATCAAGTTTTCAGTGTATCTGCGAATTGTTGGACAGATTTTTGGATTATTCAATTGGCTAAATTTTCAAGCAGTTTGTGGTATTTGTTTATTCCAGTATGTTGTGATACTCATGTTTATTTGGAGTTGTAATTGGGATATCTGAGAGAACACTGTTAGCTGCTTGGTTTATCTTATGGTCGGTATGTCGAGATAACCAAAGTCAAGATAAAGGCAATCTTGACATTGCGGTTAACGGATATGATCTTGAAGAAATCAAAAATTGAAGCTAGACGAAAAGCCAATAAAAGTTCAAGTAGCTTGAAATCATGGTGGTTGATAAGTCGTGAAAGCTTATAAGATTTGGAGTAACGGACGGATCGTGGAAGCTTGTGTACTGTGGTAGCTTTTTAATGGTGGCTTGGAGCGTCGGCTAGTGTTCCAAGATCAATGATTCACTTTTTTTATATGAACAAAATAAATAGAAAATAGTCAAAAGGAATTTAGTATTAAAGTTGAGGAGAAATATGCTCAAGTAATTAGGAGTATCGGGAATTCCTCTTTTTATATGAACAAGACTCTTTGCCCTTTTATTTCCCCCAGTCTTACAAGCATTTTCTTTCCTCAACCTTTTTCTCTAAGGTATTTTGGTGATGACTCGAGCGGATCGAGCGAATTCACTGGATCCAACCCTCGGCCCACGATTGCCAAAAGGACGAGAAGACAAAAAAGGCACGGCCCATCCGGGACTACCCAGCCCAAGCCCAATTTAATCGGCCCTGCCCAATTTAATCGGCCCAAAGAGGATAAATGGCCCATTAAGAAGGCCCAAAAAGAAGGGGACCAATTAAAAAAGAGAAGATGTTCCCCAAATAATTAGATGACACCTACAAAGACAAGTGTCATGATAAAACACACACTAAGACAAGTGTCATGTTAAAACATGCAAGTGTCATATTGCATGTAACCTCCAAAGATCTATAAATAGAGGAGGAAATTGTGAAGAGAAGGGGGAGGAAAGGAGAAAAAGAAAGGAGGAGAGAAAATTGTGGAGAGAAAAATAGAAGGAAAGGTTTCTACAAAGAAAAAAGAGAGAAGGAAAAATATCGGGATAGCTTTATTTTCTCGGCTCTGTAAAAAAGAGAGGATACGATATTCATTCTACTGAAAATTTCTTCTCAATTTTATTCGTCCCTCCTGTAATTCTTTTTCTATAATATTTCTTAATATAATTGAATTTCCATCTAGGGTGAAAAATAACCCCATCGAGTGGTCCCTAGATTGCGAAATTTTTTTATAACCTATTTAACTATTCTGCATATAATAATTATTTATCATTACATATTGTTGGTATTTTCTGGTGAATCGATAAACCAGCAGGTACAAATTCATCCATACCATATTTCTCTCTTGCCTAGGTATTTTTTCTCACTTACCCTTTTTCTTCTTCTGCAGTGCTCTTTTTCTCATGGTCGAGAGTCCCCTTTTCTTCATGTCTTCAGCTCTATTTATAGCTGATTTATGGGGCAGCTGTCTTCATGGGGGTGGACATCATAATTGGTGAGTTGTCTTGTGCAGAGTATTCCATGTGCGAAGATGGATGAAGCGGTGGAATTGGCTTTTCGGATTTGGCTGTTGTGGCCAACGGATTGACCTCTTCAACTGGTGGACTGGGGTTCTCGAAGGGGACCTTTTTCGATGGGCAGGGGGTGGATTTCAGCTGGGTGCTTCTAGGCCCTACCACTTAACCTGCCCCCCTTTTAATTTCCTTTGGAAATTAGGCCCGCAACTTTGTCAGTTTTCTGTTTTGCCAGGTGGCATTTTAGTCGAGCCCGGCTCTTCGACTTCCCTTGCTTTTTTTCTGATTTATAGTCTGCTTAAATCTTCCTTTTTGCAGTGTGCTTGTGGATTCTTCTGAAGATGGCCATGCAAGGTTCTATTCTACCAATTTTCCGTCCTGTTTATCTGTATTATGTTTTATTTTCCCCTTTTTTCTTGTTTCTGACTCTGTTTTATGCTCTATTGTCATTTGTTGGCAGCGAGCTTCGCTTCTTCATGTTTCTCTCTGTCTAGCGAGAACTATCTCACTTACGCACTTTCAGGTTATGGGGTAGAACTCAGAGCCGGGTCCGATTGTTACATTTGGTGGCTCGGCAAGATGTGCGGAGACCCGTCTTTCATTGGACAAAAGAGAAAGGTAGGTGCATGTGGTTTCGATAGTGTTTGGGAATATTCCAGACTTTGTGAAAGCAAAAATAACAAAATAAGGCAACAGCAAAATATTTACATGGTTCGACCTTGAAGCCTACATCCATGGAAGAAGAGGAGAATCAATTCACAAAGAAGTAACATTCTCGTGATACAACAGAGACACGGAGAATAAGTATAAGATACTGAGAAAACCTCTCAAGTCCCGCAGGCACAAAGATTCATATCCCGAATCTCACATCTCCCTCTTTTTCTCTCACCCAGTCTTTCTCATTTTTCTGTCTCTCTATTCAATCTTAATAGTTAAGAGATCTCATATTTATAGGCATGGATTCTAATACTATTAGAATTCTTACAAGGAATATTAATTCAAGTCAAAAACTAAGAATTTAATACTAGGCAAATCCCTAACAAGCACCCCTTGACTTGAATTTCTCGTATCACAAACAAACTTTATTTATTATCCAAGCACCCCTTAGAGGTAGCTCCATGTTGTGCACCACTCAAGCTCATCTTGAACTTGCCAAACATAAGAGGATATCATTGTCATACCAATGGGACCAATAGTTCACATAACTAGAAGTACTCGCACTTCTCTGAACATCAAGAAACTCTTTGTGTTTTCTCAAAACACGATTATGATATCCAACACAGACGAACACTTCTCACCAAGAGAACATCTCTTCTTTAATTTATCCACACCACAATCACTCTTGCAACTAGAGTGAATCATCGATTTAGGAACACTAGCCGACACTCCAAGCCACCATTAACAAGCTACCATAAGTTCTCAAGCTACCACAATACACAAGCTTTCATGAGTCTTCCCTAGCTCCAAAGCTTCCAAGCCATCACGACATATCAACCACCATGGTTTCAAGTTACTTAAACTTTTATTCCAATCTTTTATTGGCTTCTTGTCTACCTTCAATATTTCAGTTCCTCAAGATCAAATCTGTTAACCGCAATGTCAAGATTGCCTTCATCTCGACTAAGTCACTCGCAAACTTGACACAAACCACAAAGGTTATCTCGCGATACAAATCAGAAGATAAATCAAGCAACTAACAGTGTTCTCTCATATATCCCAATTACAACTTTAAGTAAATAGGGGTATCAAAACATACTAAAACACACAAATTACCACAAACTGGTTCAAAATTCAGCCAATTGAATAGTCCAACAAAATTCTGAAACCCGCACACGGTTTTGTGCACAATTTACCTTATACATTGAACAATCGATTACCATAACTTATGGATTCTCTTTGTCGTTCCATTTGGTTTCCAATGGCACCAAAATTGTCGCAATCGGAGTTGGGAAACTCCGGCAATCGTTGGTCAAAGTTAACTGTTTCCAAATTTCGCGAACAATAGCGTTTTCATCGAATTTGATGAAATTGGGACCATTCCCGAACACACATGACCACCAAACCATAGGGCTTTTGTTCCTCTCTCAATGGGCTTTCAAACGACACCAAGATCATCACGATCAGAGTCTTCAATCTTCTAAAATCAGCGATCAAAATAGTTCCGATACTGGTCAACGTGAGAAATTTGTTCAATAATCTTTCCTTTTTTTCTTTAATAAATCTTGTGCCCCAAACATCACAAATCTATCATCTCAAATCACCAAGATCTCAATTTCACTGCAGATCTTGAAATACAACCCAGATGTCACAAACTTGGCTTCGATACCACTTGTTGAGGAATATTCCAGACTTTGTGAAAGCGAAAATAACAAAACAATGCAACAATACAATATTTACATGGTTTAGCCTTAAAACCTACATTCATGGAAGAAAATGAGAATTAATCTATTAAGAAACAATATTCTCGTGATACAACAGAGACACGGAGAATAACTAGAAGATACTGAGAAAACCACTCAAGTCCCGCACACACAAAGAGTCACAACCCCAGTCTCACGTCTCTCTATTTTTCTCTCACCCAGTCTCTCATTTTTCTGCTTCTCTTCTCAACCCTAATAGTTAAAATATCTCATATTTATAGGCATGAATTCTAATAATATTAGAATTTTTACAATGAATATTAATTCAAGTCTAATACTATGAATTTAATATTAGGCAAATTCTTAACATATAGATGCCGATTACCAATTTTTGTTGGAGCACTACAAGTTGGAAACGACATCATGGGTGACGTCTTCAAGGGATAATCAGAGGCAGCTTATCCAGGTTAAGTCTCTTCACTCCAGCACTCTGTCTGCCCTGTCCATCCAAATGTCATTCCAGGCGATGAAGATGGAGGCTTCTCTTCAGGAGTTGGATGGTTTTCACATGTCCTTGGCATGACAAATTGGGTGTTTGGAGGGGGTCCAGTATGCAATTGGTTTGCATCTAGGATGACTTCAGTCTGTGGTGGGTTCTTTTGGACAAGTCGCACTCCGGGTAGATGTGGATGCTTATCTCCACCGGTTTCTGGAGTCATCTTCGTTCCGCAGGGTGGTGAAGCACAAGTTTAATTAGAAAAGAGTTTCTAATTAATATTCAAAGATCATGATTTTTGTACAGGAAAACTTATGCATATATCAAAAGAGAATGATAAATAACCTCTATATACAAGATTAGGATATGAATAAGGTTAAGGAATATTAATTACATGGGAGTTAGTTCTTGAATGCAAAAGTCTCCTTAAATGACTATTCCCATTCAATTGGTGGCAATGATATGTTGCTAGAAGTCACTCATGGTCTATGGAAAAAAAATTAAGGATTAATGAACTAAAAGAGTTTAATTCATTAACTATATTATGAGATTATATTAACTCATGGTCCATTTCCAAACTATTGGAAACCTATAGGGTCACACACATTAACATCAAACTTTTTAAGTCGAAATGAAATTGATGAAACTTCAAAGACTTGCTGGTAATTATGGAGTCACGAATGATATAATCAAAATAATTTGGGATGTATATATGATATATCAAAACCTCATGACTGTTGGATCCATGTTGGAAGGCACTAACTTATATTGATGAGTTAGTGGAAAAATACTACACTTCATGTATATAAGATGTATGAAGTTAGTGCCATTTTCTTCCAATTGAATTACATGCAATGAAGTGTTCGTATACCAAAAATTGTATAGAGAGGTTGAGTGGGATGGTTCTACAAAAACATGCATCAAAATCAATGGTATTATGAAATCATGTATACATGTACGTCTAGGATTAGAAGTTAATCCACAAACATGGATATGTGTTTGCGTCTCATGATCATGGAAAACTCTATAAATACCTTAGTATATCCATTTTTGGTAAGTTTTATGCATTTTGTGTGTCTTGATAGAAGAAAATTAGAATTTCTCTCACTAACTTCTCTCTCTACCCGAGAAGTAGTGAAATGAGGTGAAAATTTTGTGAGGTATTTTTCTCATCTTCTAGAACACAAATCAGGAGATAACACTCCACAACACACACATATAGTATTATACAAAGTGTTGTATAGGCTTCCAAGAGTTTTGGTGTTTTGGACTACCTTAGAAGGTAAACATTTAAACACCTACAAAGATGACTATCTTAAAGGAATTTTTGAAAGCTCAAAGTTGAGGTATAAAATCTCTCTACTCTTGTTATGAGTTATGTAAATCAGCATGGACCCATCGGAACGGAACTCTTAAATTTTTGTTATGCAAACACTGTGTTTCCGTTTCCACTCACATATTATGTTTCATGATACGTAGTGCAGTATTGAGTTCCAACACTTGCAATCAATATGGTGTTGAATTTGAATTACCCGTTTATATTGTAGGTTATCCAGTGCCGGTATGCGATTTTGCAAGGGTCTCCATGCAAAAGCTGACAGCTTGTAAGTGTTCAATTCCTACTGGATGCACGCCAATGGGACCCTCCAATCTGATTCCACCACCTTCAATGAGTAATATCTTTTGGGTGGTGGTGGGGTGATGGGTGGAAGGAAATATATAATTTTAGATTCCACAACCTATGCCAAAAAAATTCTAATCGGCAAATTTAAAGTGTTTTAATACTCCTGATTTTATAATTAGAATTGAATCCTATCGGATCAGTAACTGCATTTGTCCGACAGGTATTAAAACTTTTAACAGAGTAAGTCACATTCATTTTATCTCTCCTCGCCGATTTTTCTCTCGACTTAAAAACCCTAATCGAGCTCTCGTCGGCCGTTAATGGCCGAATTGGCCATGGTGTGGCCACCTCTTTCGGCGGCCGTCGCAAATGCTAAGCCTCCTGATAAGCCTATCAAGACATTTGCTTCAATTTTGGCTCCCAGCTCGAACACGACGGAGGAAGCGATTCGGCCAAAAACTCCGTGGCTATGGAAGGGGGAGCCAGCGGTCTCATTTTCCGACGAGGAGATGGAGATCCTGAACAAGCCGTTCAAACTCGCTCTGATTGGTAAGTTCTCACATGGTCGGCCGCTATTGAGGGAAATACGGCGAGTAATCACCGGTCTAGGGTTAAAGTCCGACTTCACAGTCGGTCT
>JAOWBN010038678.1:0-10036 GCA_028565015.1 Pinguicula moranensis | reverse complement strand
ATCAGTAGAAGTGCACTTCTCTGACCATACAGAAACTCTTTGTGTTTGCTCAAAACACGATCATGGTCTCCAACACAAACGAATATTTCTCTTCTTCAATTCATCCACACCACTTTCACTCTTCCAACCAGAGTGAATCATCGATATTGGAATACTAGCCGACACTCCAAGCCACCATTAAAAAGCTACAACGAGTTCTCAAGCTATCACAGTACACAAGCTTCCATGAGCCTTCCCTAACTCCAAAGCTTCCAAGCCTTCACGACTTATCAATCACCATGGTTTCAAGCTACTTGAACTTATTCCAAGCTTTGATTGACTTCTTGTCTAACTTTAATTTTTCAGTTCCTCAAGATCAGATCTGTTAACCGTAATGTCAAGATTGCCCTTATTTCGACTCCACTCGCAAACTTGACACAAACCACAAATGTTATCTCGCCATATCAACCAGAAGATAAACTCTATTCCTTCCTACAAACATCTCCAAAGGAAGAAAGTAATGAACCGGCTACGTCATACTAGAAAGAACCCGCTTACCGTGACGGAAGAAACACGACTTCTTTCTAGTCTAGTAGATCTATACGGGCCTCTCAGATATCCCAATTACAACTCCAAGTAAACAGGGGCATCACAACACATTGGAACACACAAATCACCACAAATTACTTCAAAATTCAGCCAATTGAAAAAAATCAGAAAATCAGTCCAACAAAACCCCGAAAATCCGGGCACGGTTTTGTGCACAATTCGCCTCATACACTGAACAATCGATCACCATTATGTATGGGTTATCTTCATCGTTCCATGGGCTTTCCAACGGTGCCAAAATCGTTGCAATCAGAGCTGTATAACTCCGGCAATCGTTGATCAAAGTTGATTGCTCCCAAATTTTGCGAACATTAGCCTTTTCATCAAATCTGATAAAATCGGAACCCTTCCCGAACACACATGACCACGAAACCATAGGATTTTTGTTCATCTCTCAATGGGCTTTCAAATGACACAAAGATCATCATGATCGGAGTCCTCAATCTTTGAAAATCGGCGGTCAAAGTAGCGGCGACACTAACGCGGGAGATTTGCTCAAAAATCTTCACTTTTTTCTTTAACAAATATTGTGCCCAAAATATCACAAATCTCTTATCGCAAATCATCAAGATCTCAATTTCGTTGCAGATCTTGAAACACAACCCAGATATCAACAACCTCATTCCGATACCACTTGTTGGGGAATAATTTTAGAATTTGTGAAAGCGAAAATAACAAAACAAGATTTACAAAATTCGGCCTAAAAGCCTACATCCATGGGAGAAGAGAATCAATCCACTATGAAACAATATTCTTGTGATACAGCAAAGACACAGAGAATAACTAGAAGATATTGAGAAAACCTCTCAAGTCCCGTAAACACAGAGAGCCACATACACAGAAAATAACTAATAGATATTGAGAAAATCTCTCAAGTCCCACAAACATAGAGACTCATATCCCAAGTCTCACATCTCTATTTTTCTCTCACACAGTTTCTCTCCTTTTTTATGCCCCTCTTCTCGACTCTTCTCAACCCTAATAGTTAAGAGAGATCATATTTATAGGCATAAATTTTAATACTATTAGAATTCTAAGAAAGAATATTAATTCAAGTCAAATATTAGGAATTTAATATTAGACAAATTCCTAACAGTGGTCGCTGCATAGGATCCCGTGGATTAGTCGCCTCACCCGGATAGCATGGTTATAAAAAAAAATATTCACTTACCAATTCACTAAGGAAGAAGTAGTTAGGTATATAAATTGTATTCCTTGAGCATTTGAAGATGCGTATCTTTTTTGTTATGTATTTTAAAAAAATCAAATGCGTAGGTTCAGATTTGTGTATATTCAGTGGCGGATTAATGTTGGGGCGTCCACCCCCCCTAAATGATTGTTTTTAAAAAAAATACCCATTTTCCAAAAGAAAAATAGTGTAATTTTGCATGCCCACCCATTTTTCTTTTAAAGAAATCCCTAGTAATTGTTTTTGAGCTTCCCCTTCCCTACAATGGCGGAGTTAGTTGGGGCGTGTCGCCCTTGGTCACCCGCTAACCCAAATAAATAAATAAATAAATAACATTATTTAATGTTTTTTTTTAAAAAAAAAAAATAGTGTCTCCCGAATCTTGATCGTGTTTCTCTATCCGATTAGCTGAACATTAGTTTATTGGTGTATGGTTTCCTCTACTACTTCTGAAGACTCCCGTGGCGTTGTGTACCCAAGAATCTTCCCCCAATTCCGTTCCTTGCCTTGCATTGACTTGTTTGATAGTTTGGACATTAATTAGAGATCGAAAGATGTTACTGAAAAAAGTAGACAGCACACCATTACATTACATTACATTACATTTGCGTGTCCGCATCATGCGTGGAAAAAAAATATAACCTTGGAAGGAAGAGTTTCGTTCAAACTTTTCATGCAGGACCCTTCCGTCACAGTGCTGCATGGTTGCGATCTTCCAACTCAGAATGACTTCATTTATTGAAATAAAAGGAAGGTGTAGCGTTCACGTTTGTTTTACTTATTTGCTGAAACATATTGTAGTAAATAGTAAAAATATTTCAGAAATATTACAGTGAAATATGTTTTCCTTGGAAACAATTACATTCTAGATGTAAAGATCTACTAGACCCATCCCATAGCTTAGGGTAGTACATCAAATCCGACTTGAGGTAAATATGAGTTATTCTCATAAAAGGTTTAGTACCAAATCAAATTGGGATTGATGTTGGCTGGGTCAGGTTCGGTATCTTGATTTTCGTTGGGTTCAATTTTAAAAAATGAAACTCATACCAGTACCATTTAAGTTCGTGCATATAAAATCTAGTTCAGTCCGATTTGGGTTCGATTCGAATTAAGGTCTTACCTGAACGATTCTGATTCGAGTTTAGGCACTCGAATTATATTTTTTATATGTGGGTCGCTATCATAAAAATATTAGTATCAAACCAATTAATAGTAATTTCTCATTTACTTGTATGTTGTAATAATATGTGTGTAACCAATATGAAACAATCTCCTTAAATAGATACAGCTCTCATTCGATTCTTTGATTAAAAAAAAAAATGGAAAAAAAGTAACTTTGGGAAAATACGAACAGTATTAGAGAAAAGCACAAAACAACTTTCTCCTTTTCTTCTACTGATAGAAAAGGAGAAATGATTTTGTGTGTATCTGCTCGCTGAGCTGAGGTGTATTGCCTGGTCCGGTGGTCCTTCCTGGCCCATTTATAATGAATTATATATATAGCATAATTGAATCTTGTATTTCCAGCCACGATTATTAATAATTAATTCAATCTGAACAAAGATAACATTTGCAAGCACTGACTTCCGACCACTCTTTTGTTTCTATCATCAGCCTACTTTAGATGAATCGAAAGTTGTCCGTTGGGATAAAGTTGAAGCTTTCAAAGAAATTGTACAATTTTTTAGTCTTCAGGTTTGTTGTTGTCAATAAAAATTGTGTAGTAATCAATAAAAAATAAATATAAACTCAAGTTGTCGCGGTGGCGGAATCCAACTAAAAGAATGATAAAGCGGAATATTTGATCTGAATTATTCTTATGTGCTTTTTACTAGAAATGATATAAGCACCGTTTTTTTGTACAACTTTTACACAATAATTGACACGTTAATTGGTTGAACCAATAGGGTGCTGTGTTTAACACTTGGGGGTCAACTGAATCTGACGTGGCATCAGAGTTGTGCGAAAATTATGCCAAAAAGTTGTGCGGTATATCATTTCACGCTTTTTACATTGTTTTATTGGAGAAGATGAAGTCTAGATAAGGGAAAATTTGGATTGATAAGGAAGGGCTTTTATATGAGTATTTCCTTAAATCTTCCTTTATATATGCTATCACTTCCCCTAAAGTTGAATTATAGTATCTTTAATTTCTAACTTGATTAGCACATGCGAGAATACAAGTCCAAGCATGTTTTTTGCCAAAATGTTTGCAAGTTGATCTTTTGACTTAACATATGGCCGGCTAACTAATCATTCTTCAAGTTTTTCTTTGATGAAACGTCGATTTACTTCAATGTGCTTACTTCGTTCATGTTGAACAGGGTTTTCTGAAATACTCACTGCAGCTTGGTCGTCACATTTTAGTGGGTAGGTGGCCTCAACTTGGTACCCTATTTCAGCTATTTGTTAGTTTTGTGTGACCTAGAGCATTGTGTTCTTGTTAGTTTCATGTATACTATATGATTAAAATCATTTTGTTCATTGAGTTTTAGATATGTATATTATGGATCATTTGGGTGGATGACTCAAATTGTGAAACTCCATAATTTTATCAAACTCTAAATTAGTCACTAGTCTTAGAAAGTCATTAGTAAGGGAACAACTAGATGACTAAATCGACTAGCATGTGGATTAATGTATGATCATGTTTCACATATCCTTGATACGAGGTATCTGCTTGATCGCTTAAAATATGAGTGTACGAGGTACATAAATATTGGACTCGACTTATTTGACTTGTTGGATGGATTGTGTTTGTGTCATCGGCAATGTCATATAGTATTAATTCAGTTATCTGAGCTATTCATAATTATGGGTGATGAATGTGTATTAGGTGGGGTTATCAAACGCCTCTTTTGACCGATGGGTTATAAAGGTAAGTTCCCGAATATGCACGATTCATACTGGAAGGTATAAAATATCAAGATGATACTTTTATCCATCTTATATTTGAAATAAGATTATTAATATCCCTGAACCCATTGATGCAGAAATAATTGTTATGCTAACAATTTGTGATTATGAGATATTCACTTATTAACAATTATTTACTGATATATTAAGAAAGTTATTAATGGTCAAGGATTACACATTCCTACGCTTGACATTAATCATTGGATATTAAATGACGAAAAAATTAATACTAAATGGGATTTATATGATCACGATGTATCTATATTAAATCGGATCATAATGCATTGCTATCTGCCGCTTGTGATTTATAAATTAACGTATTTTATTTATTACAGATTTAGATATGGATCATATCAGGTCGCTCTATTTGGTGAACTGAAGAATAAATAATTAATTATGTGAGACATAATTGACAAATTTCACGGACAATATTAAATTGGGTGTGGTGAGACCACCCAATTCAATTGTATTTTAATTGGGTTTAATGAGATTAATCAAAGATATTAATTTGCAATTGAGCTTGAATTAAATTCGATTCCAAAACCACTTAAAATGTATACTGGGCCTAAAGCCCAAATGAATGGAATTAAAATATTCATTTGGTTGGCCCAATTGAAGTGATAAAAAATGTCCAATCGGTTAAGGATAGGAGATTCATGATTTCTCCGTCATCTCTCTTTCGCGAACAAGACATTCGACCGAGAAACCATCAACTGACCAAAACTTTGCCTTCCGCCTTCGTGTGTCGCCAAAATTAAAGGTCTAGCAACCCCTTCACTATCCAAGGAATGCTCCAGGTAGAGACCTCCTCTTTGGTGGTTCCGTGAACATCACACGGATTTCATTTAAGTTTTCTGACGGAGTTTGCCGATTTTTGGCGAATTGAGGTACGTTCGGCTATCCATTAGCTGCAGAACAAAAATTAATCGGTTTTTTAGGTTCGATTTCATATGTGGTTCGAATTTGCAAGTTTTTGGAAATTTAGAAATCAACCCATTTGGTCCAACACTATTAACTTCCATAGCCATAGTTTTTTAGCTAGTCCTTGTGCAACTCCTCCGAATTTAGTTTCAGCACTAGAGAGGGATACCACCTTTTACTTCTTGCTCTTTGAGGTTACGTCCCACCAAAGTAAAGTACCTCGAGGTTGAGCATCTATCATTCGGATCGCCTGCCTAGTCTGCATCCTGAACTTGTAGGTGGCCATGTTTGCGAAATACAATACCCTTTCCTGAGGATCTTTTTATGTATCTGAAAACTCGCATGGTTGCCTCCATGTGATCAACTTGTGGTATGTCATGAATGGGCTAATTACCTCAACTGCATATGCTATATTCAGTCTAGTATGAGATAAGTATATCAACTTTTCCACCAGCCTTTAGTATTGCTCTCGATCTGCTAGATCTATTTTTTTCATCAATTGTCAGTTTATGATTTGCCACCTTTGCTGTATCAACTGGTTTGTAGTCCAGCAAACCTATTTCATCCAGAAGATCCAAGATGCATTTTTTTTTTGTGAGATGAAGATACCTTCCCTGGACCTCAATACTTCTATTCCCAGAAAATACTTTAGCTTTCCAAAGTCTTTCATCTCGAATTCCTTGAATAATCTTTTTCTCAACTTCTTGATTTTGGAGGCATAGCTCTTGGTGATAATCATGTCATCAACGTAGATAATCAGACAAGTAACAAGCTCTCCTATTTTTCTTTCAGAAACAATGTATAGTCAGAGTTACTTTGACTATATTTGTATAGCCTCATAGCCATGATGAACCTCCCGAACCGTGCCCGTGGGGATTGTTTCAGCCCATACAGTGCCTTCCTCAACCTATAGATCTTTTCTTGGTGAAACTAATCAGAGAAATCGGGTGGGGTTTCCATATACACCTCTTCTTTTAGATCCCCATGAATAAAGACATTCTTTACATTGAACTAATGTAGTGGACAGTCAAGCTTGATAGCTACAGAGAATAATACTCGAATAGTGTCGATCTTGGCCACTGGTGAGAATGTTTCTGAGTAGTCAATCCCATAGGTATGGGTGTAGCCCTTTGCTACCAGTCGTGCCTTGTATCGCTCTACTGTTCCATTTGCTTTGTGATTTATGGTAAATATCAATCGACAGCCCACTGATTTCTTTCCTTTGGGTAGTACACACTGCTCCCACGTATTATTCTTCATCAAAGCATCCATCTCAGTCTGAATTGCCCTACGCCACATCTCATCCTGCTGGTCTTTGTATACTACTTATGGGACTTTTCAGTGTACTATAGTAGCATATGCTTTAGCCTCCTCGGTCAAACTCCCCTTGGCTAGTTTAGCTAGTATGCACTTGGATGTTTTTTATGTTCACTCTGGACTATATTGCCTGGGAGGTATACCGCTGTTACATCGTGGTGGTAAGGCATGTGATGGCTGTAGTAGGCTCATCTCAGTTGTATGAACATCATCGTGATCCTGAGCTGAAGAATCATCATGACAACCACAGTTAGTAGAAATAGTAAATTTTGGATCAAGGTCAAGTATACTTACCTCTAGGTCACCAGATGCGGAGTCAAGTGGCTCGTGGGTCACTGTGATGGAAGGGGACAACGGTGAGAACTCATTTGTGGGTACATCTATAGGGGACATATGCAACCAACTCAAGTGATCAACAGTCTAAGTCTCCCCCTGATCACTAGGTTGGGACGTATGATAATATTTAGTTTCCACGAAGTCACAATCTATCGTGGTGTACATACGAGCAATGGGTGGATAATAACACGGATACCGCTTTTGATGTGGTCCATAACCAACAAACACGCACTTGATTGCACACTGTTCTAACTTTGTGCGATCTACTTAGGGCACATGAACAAACACAATACATCCAAAGACACAAGGTTGAAGTGCAAGGGTGGATGGTACATGGTTTAGATCACATAGTGTTTGAAGCGGTGTTTTGAGGTTAAGTACTTTATTAGGGATGTGATTTACAAGGTAAGCCACAATGGCAACCGCATCGGCCCAAAGATACGTGGGTGCTTGAGACTCAATCAGCCGTGCTTTGGTGATTTCTAAAAGTAACCTATTTTTTTGTTACACAACCCCATTTTGCTGTGGGATATGTAGACATGTGGTTTGGTGGATGAGACACTGTTCCAGAAAAAAGGTTTACATTTTTGTATTGACAAACTTCCCCCATTATCCGATCAAAGGATGCGGATAGATTTCTGAAACTGGGTGTGAATCAATGCAAAAAAACTCACTGAACGTAAGAGTAACTTTAGACTTATGTTTTAGAAAATACACCCATGTCGTGCGAGTGCAATCATCAATAAATTGAACAAATACTTAAATCCAACACGACTAATAACTGGACAAGACCCCAAACATCCGAATGAATCAATGAGAAGGGTTCAATAGATCTAGTAGTACTCAATGAAAATGAATGTTTATGATATTTAACAAAGACACAAGTATCACATATAAAATCACTGTACTTTCGAAAGAACTGAGGGAACAGGAGCTTGAGATACCCTATTGATGGATGCCCAAAACGCCTATGCCAGAGCCAGAGCTACTGATCTATTGTTCCGTAAGCTGAGAGAGCAGTACCAGGATGAATCGCATCATCAAGACCCCATTGGTAGTCTGTATATGACTTTATCGTGATAATGACCGAAAGATAAAATTACTAGGGTCATAAGTCACAATTTTCGTAGCACCACAGTCAAAGTCATTTATCACATTTTTCACTGGACCTCTGAGACAATCAATAGATTGACTCAAAAAATTAGGGTTGGGTGTTTTGGACGATTTGAGCTTTTTATGGGGTTGTTTTAAAACACCGTGGATGTTAGGCGTATTTTTTTGATTTTTATGAACTGGGGGTATTTTTGAATTTTTAGGTAGTGTTGGGGCAATTTTCGAATATACTATTTTTATTGGGGTTTGAAATGAGTATCATAGAAAGAATAGGGGTTTACGCACAATTTGGGGACTATCGGGGTCAATCGCTAAAGGAAGAAAATGAATTTAGGGATAAAAATTTCTCCCCAAACCCTTTACCTCTGTTGCAATTTTCAGCAACGTTCTCCATTGCAATGACTAAGATTGCTCCAAATCTTGGTGTCTTGCTGCCATGGTTGGTTGTTGCAAATTAAATAGATCTATTTATTCTTTATGATTTTACATTTGTTGATTATTATAAAAGACTAATTTTTAATTTTTTTTTATTGAAAAATGGTATGAATCTCACGTGGGTTGTTTTATGAATTTTTAGGAAAATTCATTACATAAATAAGATTTTGGGCCTAACATTCCAAATGGAAAAGCCAATCTCTATCAATCTAATCCAAAGTCCAAAAGAAACAAGACAAGCCCTAATTTGGTTGTCGAACAAAAAGGGGGGCGAATAAAAAATGAAGGTGGACGCAACTGAAAGAAAAAGAGAAAAAAAGCGAAGAAGCGGAGCTGCAGGAAGAAAAGGGACGAGAACTTGGAGAATTCGGCAAATTGAAGAAGCATACGAGAACTTCCAGAAATATAATCTGCTGGAGGAGATAAAAATTTGAAAAAAAAGGAGAAAAACAAGATAAAATCTAATGAAGAAAAAGTTGCTGCCGGAGGAAATAAAATTCTAATAGAAAAAAGATTCTGGAAAAAAAAATCCAGAGAATAAAAATCTAACAGCAGAGAAAATTACCAGGCGGAGGAATCGAGGGAAAAATTGTTGATTTATAGAGGTTGTTCTATGCTGTTGAAAAAGAAAAAATCTGATCGGGATTAAAGCTACAACAAAAAAAATGACAAGATCTGGAAGTTCTCAACATCTAAAGATTGTGAATTATAGCTAGGATTGGATTGGTTCTTTAAGGGAGTTTTCTGAATTCTTGAGTTTTGATTATGTTTTTATTGTTTAAATTTATGTGGTATTGTCCTAAATTAAATATGCATAGCTGATTTATTGTTATACTTTTAAGTTGACATATGGGTGACAAACTAATTATGCATATCCATTTTTCAGAGATATAAGCATGAGGACCCTAATGCTCATATAAAGACTTTCCTTACTCTTAGCAACACGTATAGATCACAAGGAGTGTCACAGGATACTGTGCGAAAGAGTCTCTTCCCATTTTCCTTGCAACGACAGGCACGACTTTGGTTCGATTCAATAATGGGTTTTAACTTGGAATCTTTCAAGAAAATTAGAAGAAATTTTCTTTTCAAGTACTTCTCACCCTCGAAAGTCGAGAAGTTTCGTATGGAAGTTTTGCAATTCCAACAATTTCAAGACGAAGCATTTTTAGAAACATGGTTGAGATTCCAAGAGTTGTTGAGAGAAGTGTCTTAACC
>JAOWBN010038667.1:0-10036 GCA_028565015.1 Pinguicula moranensis | reverse complement strand
ATGGAAGGCTTGAAAGAATTAGAAAATAAAGTGGTTAATGTTGAAGATTCTATAGAGGGACCTACTTTATCTCCTTTCGTATAAGAATGTGTTAATTCAAGCCCATTACCTCAAATAATGATCCTAGATCCAAACATTTCACAAATGAAAGGAAGAAAGAAGGAGGTGAAAGCGGCAGAGGAAAATTTTTTTCTCATGGATCAGACTCTAGTAGATTAAATAGGGGTCTTGAGTTAAGCCTCGAAAAGAAGAAAAGACAGTGTAAGTGTTGCTTCAAGTTTGTGAGACACGACAAGCAAAATTGTCCTCAGAATAAAAACCGTACAAAAAAACAACATCAGTAATGAAGGTATGATATGAAATGAGATTTTGTTATAGTTTCTTTCTTTTTTGACATATCTCATTTAACGGAAACATTTTTTATACATGGCAGTAGCAGCAGAAGAAGAAGATATAACAAACGAAGATGAGCAATCATAAATTTTGTAGGTATCATTACTTTTTGTCTGGTTGTTTCTATTTCTATTACATTTGATTTTGATTGTCAAAGTTAAATATATTTGTTCATTACTCGATACTCATCATCGTTCTTTGCAAGTTTCTCTCAGCTTGTGAACAAGTGCGCCTTTCGAAGAGGGAGAGGAAGACCTAGTAAACTTGTTGTAATCTCTCTCTCAAGATGTTGAACGTAAGATTCTGTGTCTTCTCAAATTTACCATTATTTTAATAACGATATAAGATGTTCAAGAGTGCTTAAGTTCCCAAATTGCCTGTAGTCAATCACTCTGATAATAAGCGAACTGCATGGGATACTCTACCTCTGAGGTTTCCTTTCGCTTCTTTGTTTGACACTCTCGACATGTGAGTGTTTTCAATGTAGTTTGCTTGACATTGTGAATCCATACATTGGTTCTATTGCATCTTGTGTGTTCATGTTGGCATCTTTTGTGAGATTTTAATTTTTGAAATTGGTGCCTTGAAACTGCTATGGAAGAGCATGTGCACATCCATATTGTATGTATGCTTTGATGACCTATAATTGGATATTTGCAGCTCCTATTTGCTGCAGTTTTTGCTTAGTAATTGTTTTTACTGTAACTAATATGCAATTTTTATACATTAGTATCTTTACATCATTTTATATTTAAAACTATAGTTTCTCGGAATGTACTTATCATGATATTTGGAGAATCCTTATTGTACCGTGAATGCTGAAAACCTCTTAATCGAAGACATCAAAAGGAGAGTAAATTTTAGTTATCAAATTAAAATAATTCTTCTTTCTTTGTCATATAGTTTTTGATTCATTTTCTCTACGCAGGTGCTTGGCTGATGAAAACTCTGTTCTGTTGCTCTACTCTCTGTTACATGGGAATACATATTTTCTTGAGTATGTTTTGGTGCAAACAAATTTGGATACATTGGTATGAACCATAAATCACCGTTCCTAGTACTAAAGAATAAAGGAGAAACAGTGTTCAATAGTCATTGGTCAACTAGCTTATCTTTCTTATTCAATCTTTGAGCAATGTAACCAAGGAAACAAACATAGAACAATGCCAAAATGTTTTATGTCTTTGGTGGTGGGTTGTCATGATCGTAATGTGTTCGATTGTACTTGTTCCACTCATGGACAGTGTGTACGCGATTGAAATATTTTGATTTCATTGGACGATATTTATCATGCCACCAATATACCTGCTCCCATGGAAATCAAGTAAACCATGTTAGTGATGGTTCAAGCAATTCTAAAATTACTAAACAGATCAAGGAAATGATTCAGTTAAACCAAGCACACCTGGGAATTCAGGTTAATTTCATTGTTCGAGCCAAATACAACTTCATCTAGAACAATACAACTTGACTAAGACATCCATAATTCAATTCCTAACTCAAAATGGACTGCATACTTCAACAGAAACTAAGGTCCTATTATTCATAGATTATGAGATATTAAATAGCAGCAATTACCGAAGTTAAAATTATTATTTGGAAAACATAGCATTTTTTTACAAGAAAAGTCCCATTTTAATAAAAAAAAACATCTACGTAAAATACGGATTTCCAAAGTTTAATTACCAAAATAGCTTTGTCAACTTTAGGGTCAACTGCGTCTTCATCCTTGTCGCCATGAAACAATTCGATGAATATGATCCTGCAACTTCAGGGTCAATTGCGTCTTCATCATCGATTTTCACATCCTCCAAACGTTTTGGAGTGAGAAAAACTATATAATTGAAGATTGTCAGTTGAAAGCGAAATAACATGTCGCATTTTAGAGGAATTTCGTTGAGTTTCTGTTATGCTAGATTTGTGTATAATTGAGGTCACAAATGTAGCATAACAGAAACTCTCATTTGTGTTTAACTGAGTTTCTGTTATGCTACATTTGTGCTGGCGTGATTCTCTACATCTTATCCACATAGTAAGATGTAGAGAATCACGCCAACAATCCAAACATCCACTTCTGGATCATAGTTCCTCTTCAGAACCTCTGGAGCCATATAATAGGGACTTCTAACAATCTCATCGAATCTGTCACCTATAGAATTCATAATATATTGGTGACTAACAAGTCATGAACAAGAAAAATGAGTATGTTTCATATGTAAAGTGAAATGTACAAAAGCATACCGGGCTTAAAGAAAACTGAGAGTCCAAAATCAATAGCCTTAAGTGGAGCAGTTTTCTTCTTATTTCCAAACAAGAAATTCTCAGGCTTCCAATCACAATGTATGACACCATGCGCGTGGCAATATACCTGAAATCGCAGGATTAGTCGCACCGCCAAGAAGAACACGTATGTTGTTTCTACAAAATCGTGCAGCAGGGAAGACAGAGGCAAACTTCAAATTCACGCGCCTTGTTTGCAGGGAAGATGGAGCCTTCTGCTCGAGGGTTTTGCATTTTTTGATTTCCCAAATTTAGACTAGGCAGTAGTATATTCCTCATCAACTTTTTCTTTCCATCCTGGCCGTTGATTTCAACGACCATGATGTAATGTCATGGATAATGTCACCAATAATGTTAGGCAAACGGCTCCCAATATATATATATATATATATTAAAAAACTATCCAAAATATGAATTAAATATCAACCAGAACTTACAAATTTACATTTATGCATTGCAGTGTATTGGTTTGATCTGTGTGGATCTAAAGTATCAGCAAAGCATCGAATCTATTGATTCTCTTTTGCTTTAAATTTGTAGTAGAATTGGAAAAAATGTGCTACCTGGGATTCGACCCACTGTCCCATGGGAGAAAAAGTACACTTCTACTAGCTCTTTTACTGCAACTTCATGTATCATTTAAAACAAATACATATACAATACTTCAAGGGGGACCAAACTAAAATTTTTTTACATATATAATTATTTTTTAAATACATGGAAGGTACCTTCCTCCTTCCACAATAGCCAAAGCTTTCCTTGCTCATCCAAGTTTGTAGTTGAATGTGGCATGCCAAGAGACTGGGCTAAACTTCTTATCCTAGTTCCTGGATGAAATGGCTCAGCAATAGCCAAGAGACTCACTGAGTGAGTTCTCACCCAATTTTTTAGGTATGGCTTTGCTTTTCTCAGGCCTCTGCTATTCCAGAATAGAGCTTTTTCTGCCATGGTTGAAGGTTTGACAGAAGGACTGCCTGTTAGCCCGAGGGCTGACCCCTCCTAGGGTTTAGTCTTGGTGGGGTTGTAAAACTTGTGGGGTGTTGGAGCCATAGGGACCCGAGCTGATCTGCGCAGCACCTTAGGTGACCCCTTATATCCTCGAGTTGGATCCGAGTCATACAATTTTGAGCCACTTTGCACTGCTCCTTGACTTGCAACCTCTCCATCAGAGCCAGACTTCTCTTGCTCATTTTCATCCTGGGGATTCCAGAACTTCCCAACCTCACAGTCATGATCCATCTCCAAGTGTTGAAGTGCCCACAAATCATGAAGTACATCAGCTTCCTGGTTCTGAATGCCAGAACTATTTCTTTCTTTCAGCTCCAAAGTACCCTTGATCCTTTCTTGTTGGAGCGCGAATAGATAGCAATCAGGTTGTCCAGTCTAGCTTCTGTTTGAGAAACCGACCGGGGGCTATCATCAGAGTCTAGAGTTTTGTAGCCTAAACTGTCCAGCATCTCCTCGAGTGGTAGAGGTGCCCATTCCTTATCATGCTTGCCCACGTACTCTGTAACATGATTAAGCCTGTCAACAGCTTCCAATTCTGGGTTCAAAGTATCTGATTCACCAGCATTAATACTCGGAATCCCTTCTCGAGTATTACCCTTCTCTGGAGAGCCAGATTCACCATCCACGACTTCCAGAGTCCCGACTGAATTATCGCTCGTATCCTTAACATCTGCAGGCTCGTTATGGTAGATGACCACAGCTTGGTCTGCTCTTTTCTCTGCTTGTCCATATGTGCCTCCCGGATTCACGATGATTGTATTATCTATTTGGTCAGGCGCGCCTCCCGGATTTATCTCAACCTCATTTGCAAGGCACTCTTCAGCTGGTGTTCTGGTGGCCGGATGCTCCACTAGCGTTTTCCTTTTTGCCAGCTCCGTGCATCCCAGAGCAGGCCAAACACCTTCATCAAGGTTATCTTGACGGCGAGTACGGTTATTATCCCATACTCTGCTCCAGGTTCTGGAGTCCTCTTTCACCTCAACCGGATATATGCCATCTTTGGTGACCAGATTAATGCACGGTACCGAGTAGTGTAGATTTTTCTTCCGCACCAGAACTCGGACCGAGCTGTAATCTTGGGTCCTCGCGCCCTGGCCCTCCACCTGCAGTACCTGTCCAAGGGGCGCCAGGAGCTCTGCAAAAATTCTTCCATTCCAACATTGGACCGGAATGCCAGACAGTCGGATCCATCGATCATTAGGGTGGGCTGTAGCGTGAGGCGACCACCGTTTAAGCTCAATTAACCCGAGTTCCGGTCAATTGCATCTCCCCTGGAGAAGAGTATTCATCTCCTGCTCAGAGGATGTCTGGATTAGCACCTGGGCACGTCGCAGCACAGAGACCGTGATATGAGATAACTCCAGGAGCCTCCGGATTTCACATTCGATCTGATCCCGAGAAATGCCTTGTAATGTGCCCACCAAACACCATTCGAGCCATTTCATTTCATCCTCGGTTGGGTCGATTGTAACTGAGATCGCTTCTGTGGCCGGGACTTGCCTTACCGGAGTGGAAGCTTTAGTCAGTACATTCCCTTGCTTTTTGACTTGAGCGTGTTGGCCTTTCAGAAATCTGGCAACGTTCGCCTTCAGAGTGAGGTCCTCCACCATCAGCGCATTCAACTGGAGAAGGGTTTGACCTACTCCTTCAACGATCGTTTTGAAACTCACGAAGCCGAACTTGTGTCCAGCTCCGTTCCTCTTCTTTGGGACTGAGATGTCAGCCACCCCAAGGCGGCGAAGGCGATACGCATATCAGTCTCCTTCCAATTCTCCGGGAAATTGGTATAGTAGAAAACTATACCCTTTTCCTTTAGGTTGCGCGCGTCAATCCAATTTCACCGAGGACGGGGGCGTTCCGCTGGCGGTAGGCGATTGCGGCTCTCCCCTGCCTTGGATGACTCGGCGAGAGGAACCTGATGAAGGCTATGAGATTTGCCTTTCTCCGCTGCCGTAGGGGTTGGATCTGGGTCCGGCGGTGGTTTGCAGGGGGCGAGAGCTCCGTCGCCTCCTTTTCCATCGAAATTCCGATGGAGATGGGTGTTGTGTGTGCTGTGTGAACAGGGAAACGTAGAGAGAACCAAGAGCAAAAGGTTAAGAGAGAGAAAATATTCCCGTTGAATGACAAGGCGCACATTTGAAACGCACACTCCGATGTCGATTTTACTTGTGTTCCGCGTATAGCAAAACTTAAATGTGGTCTCAATGAAGCCGAACTTCTTTTTTCAGTATCCTATCACAATACTGAAAGTTGCTTGTCACTTTGTTTTCCAATATTGCTATGACTCTTCTTCATCAAGCCGTGTTATAATCCATTTGGTTCAATTGAGATCGGCGTGCTTCTTATCCACTTGAAATTTTGAAGTAATGTTTCAGGAAAAGATCTATGATATTATGTTTGTTATATTGAAAAGTTAATGACTATGGCTGATAGCAAAGTGTTTGGGTTCAATGCCTGATCATAATTTTGAGAGCTTGTTACTGAAGCCTAACTTCTAACAGTGTATTCTTGGTGGCTGGCAATATTCATTATGATGTTTACGGCAACTTATTTTGTCTCTTGGCTGCCCACCAGGTCACACCATTGGTGTCTCTGCACCACCTCGATGTGGTGGAGCCAATTATCCCGAATGTCACCAGACTGGAAGCCCTGCAACGTCTAAAAATTCCAATGCGACTCAATTCTGCAGGGATGATGCAGCAGTCCATTTGCTATCACAAAACCAACAAATGGACAATATCAATCTCTTGGGGTTTTGCAGTTCAAATTATCCGCGGGGTGTTATCACCCCGTGAAATGGAGATCCCGTCCAGGACTTTCTTGAACTGGTACAGAAGAGCTGATTACACGGCATATATATTCAACACAAGGACGGTTATGAGGAATCAGTGTCAGAAACCTTTTATTTTCTATCTATCCACGGCAAGAATGGGAACAGATTCCAATTTGACAGTGAGTGAGTACAGCAGGCATCGTGTACTCATCCTCTGTGTAAATGGGTTATGGCTGACCCGGCGACTGTAGAAAGAGTCAAGGTTCTGAAGAAGCCTGAGCCACATATCTGGGATCAGGTACACAAAAAAATCATCTGCATTGGCTGTTTACTTGATCATTTATGGTGAACCCGCTCTATTACAAGAAGGAGCTCCATCCCCAAGTCCTCTAGCACTGTTTTAGTTAGCTGGTAGTTTTCACCCCCTTATCCATCGCTCCCCTTAAATCTATATTCACCTCTCCTCTTGTTAAATCCTTATGTCTTATGCGATGGGTTCTCTTTAAAATTTGATAATACTATAAGTCAGCCATCACCTACTGCCTTAGAGAAAACAACCCCTTCGTTGAAGAACTACCAAATCATTTATTACAAGCAAGTTTAGTTGTTTGATGTGTGCCCTGTATTGCATTCTTTTCTCTCTACTGGCCATTGACTTGAGGGTTTTTTTTTGTACAGTCCCCACGGAGAAACTGCTGCCGGGTTAACGAATACAAGCCTGGTTTTAGATGTAGGCTCATGCGAGGAAGGTGAGATCAGTGAGGTATGATAGCTGCTACGTGTTGACTTTTAGCTCAATTGTTAGATCTATCTTTTGTTTGGATTCGCACAAGGACTCATGAAAGTGGTTTGTAAAAGGAAAGGGATGATTAATTGATCCCTTTCTTGTTCCCAAATCTTTCATTAACAGTGTCATCTTCCTCCTATAAACTGAATGTAAACAAACACACGGAATACACAAGAAATTATATCAAGCAAATATTATTCTTTCCGCTCTAATATGGTATCAGAACTGATGGTTTCAACTTTGTGATAACCATTGGATTCTCATCACATACCCAATATCGCTCAATGGTGATGACAAGGATGAGCAACCACTAAAGAAGGTGCTGCTCGAATCCAAGCAGCCAGGCGACCGAACAAAAAATTCTACTCAACATTCAAACCAGATGGAAACCATGATGAAGCAGTTTACTCCCCCCAATCAGAGCTTAACAGTAAGTGTTAAACTCAATAACACCAACTATAGCTTGTGGTCTAGACTCATCCGAGTAGCAGTTGGAGGTCGTGGGTGTCTCCCTCACCTCACCAGAGTCCCACCACAACTGGCAGGCAATGATCCCTTGTTCCCACAATGGGAACAAGTCGATCTCAATATTATCTCGTAGCTTTTACACCTTATGGAGCAAGATCTAATGCTCCAATACGCAGAATACCCTACTACCAGATCTATTTGGGAGGCCCTAGCCATCACTTTCGGCAGCGGAGGAGATGGATTGCAGATATATGATTTAATCATCAGAGCAACAAAATAAACACTGGGAACAGGGACCCTAGAAGAGATCTATGGCAATCTCCAAAAAATATGGACGGATATCGATCGTAAACAACCTAATTCGATGAAGTATGAGGAGGATATTGTGATCTACAACCACCTAAAGCAGGAGACCCGCTTATTCCAGTTTCTAGCAGCAATTCTCGATGATTATGACTCTGTAAGTAGGGACATTTTGAAGGAGAAACCACTACCTTCAGTTGAGGCGGCGTCCGCCGCCGTCCGCCGCGAAGCCACGAGGATCGAGATACTCAACCCACGGACTCATGGCGGTGGAACATCGTAAGGTGTAGCAGGCGGGTTCTCGGCCCGAAATTGGTCCGATCAGCCACGAATCAACCCCAAAACATCATCTCGGCCGGCTCTGGTGGATAAATTGAAACTGTATTTTCAGGACTGCGACAAGAAAGGGCATAGTACGGAGGGGTGTTTCCACCGAATTGGCTTCCCCGATTGTTGGTTTGATCCTAATCGACGGAAGGGCAAGGGAGCCGCGGCGATAGCCACCACGGGTGACTCGACGGCCACAACGACGGGCGGCAAATCGCACGACTTTGATGGAATCTCTGTATCGGAGGGCATACGTCCGCCATAGATGGGTCGAGAAGGTAATGAATTTGGGGATAAAATCTTATCCCCAAATCTATTTTCAATATTAGCAGATTTAGACCCTACAGATAGTTATTTTTGCAAATATGCCCCTGACGAGAAACCGTTATCCAAAACAACCCCTCCGCAAATCCAGAATCCCATAATCCCCCTGCTATTTCCGAAAAACTCAAAAAAGACCCTATCAGTTCTGAAAAATCAAAAAACACCCCTGTCATTTTCGAAAACTACAAACCATCCCCTGTCAGTTCCACAATTACCAAATTGCCCAACAACACCCAGAAATCCGAAAAAAAATCACCCTCCACCACAAAAAATTGACATTTTGACCCCATCCATAGCCTGCTCTACATCTCGATGTGTGCATAAAAAATGTGATTAATGGTTGTTTGACTGTGGTGCAACAGATACCATGACATATGACCTCGAGATTTTATCTCCTCCTCTACATCACATCGGAGTCATATTCAGACTGCAAATGGGGGCTATCACCTGTGCACGGTGCTGGCACTATTACAATATCACCAACCATCAAACTCCATAATTGTTTATATGTTCCTTCATTATCTTGCAAGCTTCTTTCAATTAGCCATGTAACTCAAGAACTCAATTGTGTGGTCCTCATGTTTCCACATTTTTGCTTACTACAGGATATCCAGACGAAGGAGATCATTGGGCATGGCACTGAGCGGGGAGGGGGGCTCTACTATGTTGATGATGTTACTCGATCGGGTACTGCATTACTAGGCGAGGGCACCGTAGATCGACAACTATGGTTGTGGCATCGGCGTCTGGGACACCCATCAGCAGGGTATCTCAAGTTATTGTTTCCCCAGTTTTTTTGCAAGTCCAGTCATTTTTCATGTGAAACATGTGTATTTGCAAAACATCATAGACAGTCTTATTCAGTCAGTACTACTCAGTACTGAACCTTTTTAGTTGATTCATTCGGATGTTTGGGGACCTACCCCATGCAGTAGTCGTGATGGTTTTAAATATTTTGTTCCGTTTATTGATGATTGCACCCGTATAACATGGATCTACTTTCTGAAACAAAAGTCTGAAGTGCCTTTCCGATTTATTGAATTCTGTGCTTTGATTAACACTCAGTTCCAGAAATCGATTCATATCCTTCGGTCTGACAATGGGGGGAATTTGTCAATACAAAAATGCAAGATTTTTTTCGGGAAAAGGGCTCATCCACCAAACCACCTGTCCCTATACCCCACAACAAAATGGAGTTGCTGAAGGAAAAAAATCGCATATGGTTAGAAATAACCTGAGCGCTCCTTCTTGAATCCTAAGCTCCTACCAACTTCTGGACTGACGCGGTTGCCACCACCGCATACCTCGTCAATCGACTACCTACCAAAGCTCTTGATCTCAAAACACCTCTCCAAACTCTTCGTGCCCTCCTT
>JAOWBN010038656.1:0-10036 GCA_028565015.1 Pinguicula moranensis | reverse complement strand
AACTATTTATAAAATTTATAATTTTATAAAGATTGATAAATTTAGACTTGTTTAAAAAATTATAAAAATAATTTTTTAATATAATTTTTGGATACGAAAAAAAAATATTATAAAATTTAAAAATAAATCCATCGACCCGGAGGGCCAACCGTGCCGGAACCGTGTAGGACCTGCCGCAACCCGGCGGGTGGCCCGTGGCCCGGCGGGCCGGTTAGCCCGCCGGCAAGGGTCAGGGTCCCGGGTCCAGATTTTCTGGACCCGGACCCGGCGGGTTTGGGCGAGCCGGGCCGTTTGGCCCGGCCCGGGCATCTCTAGTTATGTCACCCACCCCTAACTTATTTTTTTTAGAAGATCTGTCAATATGCACACTGTTTTAAGCAGCCTGCCTAGACTGAGAGACTCAGTTATAAATAAGTGTGGGCGGAGGTGGTTGATCGTGATATGTGGATCAGTTTATTCAATGGTACAGCAGATCATATGGCACCATCAAAGAAAAAAAAAAGAGAAGAAGAAAAGTATCTTGCCTCAGCATGATTTTAGATCATGGAAAGAAATAAAGAGATTAGAAAAAAAATCAGAGAGGAAAGAAAGAGTGAAGCTTGTATTAAAACCTTTTAAAGATCCAAGGCAAAAGTGATTATAGGTTTATTCTAATATTTTCTTTGAATATATAAGGGAGAGAAAGGAGATTTTCATGGGATAGGATGCTCTGGTCGATTTGAGGAAAAGAGCATTAGAGGAGATAGGTAGAAATCCTTACCTTAGGTTGAAGTTTTGAGGCCAATTCTTTATTTAGATATGGTGAATGGTAATGTAAGATATGATTTTATGTAATTTTCCAAAACTTATCTTAATGAGGCAGCAGCAGTTGATCAGTGTGGTTAGGACCATGTAGCCCCTACACTGAAAGGGAGTGCCACTAAAAATATTTGTGCAAGGGTTGAACCTTTTTCACTTCTCCTCTTTTCTTTTCTTTTCTTTTCTCTTTTCTTTCTTACTTTTGGACTCTTCTTTATACTATCTCTTTATTATGTGGATTTGCTTAGGGACAAGCAAAAAGCAAGTGTGGGCGATTTGATAGCGCATTTGTAAAGCATGCTAATGATGCATGAGTTGTTACATTTATTCCTTCATTATGTAATGTTTTAGTTAAGATCAATGGTCCGGAGAATTCAGCTAAAAATACTGCATTACCCCCTAATCAAGGCTGCCACTGTCGATCTACAAGCTTCAAGAAGAACAAGAACAATGCAACAACAAGAAGAAGAAAGAGGATGGATATCAAGAGGATGGATATCAAGTGATCACAACCAGAAGCTGCAAACAACAAAGCAGAAAATAAGTTTGCAGAAAAAACAGGAAATGTAGCAGCAGAATTAGGCTGATCGTCAAGCACTTTCTAGGAACTACCAGAAGTTAATTAGAGTGATTTAGCATGATCCACCTGAAGGCGAATGTTCACATGAAACTCATGTACACATTGAAGCTTTGATACATGAATTTCATCAGACCAGAAGATCAGAAAAAAAAATCGAGAAGTGATGAACTCAACCAGCCTGCAGAGCTGTCAAAATTCTGTTTTGACAGTTTTGTTGTTTTACTGGAAATCATGATTTTCGGTCTAAGTCTTCAAGTATTTCCTTGCACGTGCTGCAATACAATTTACAGACAGAGACATACATGCCACATTCAAGAGAAATCAAGAGGATGATTCGGCCAAAAACAGCTAGCAAACAACTCCCAGGGCATCCCTACTTTCAAGGGATTTGTTACCTTCTTATTTTATCTATTTTTGAGTAGCTTATTTTGTTTAAGATAAAGAGGTGATAAGGGTAGAAGGAGGTAGAGTTAGGGACAGAAAAAAAATATTGTACTTTCATTCAAAAATAGAAGCAATAAATGTTTTTCAGAAAGATTGCAGCAAGGTGTAGCAGAGTGGTTTCCACGATGCATTCTGCTGGACTATTGCTGGTTCTCTCAGCTATGATCGGCTAGATATATCATTCTTCTGCTGATCTACATGTCTTGAGACTTCCTAAACAAATTGGTGAGGTGTAAGTTCAGAAAAACAAGACAATGGTATTGATTTTCAGTTTGTAGATACACTTGTGCATGTTTCTATTTTTGTTGTTTTAGATTGGCCATCTAAGCATAGCAGCTTCTTCAATCAAATAGCAACAACAGTTAAGCCGTCTGCCAGCACAAGATTTACCTGGTGGAAGGAGCAGCAGCGGTCAAGCAACCACAAATAAGGCTCAATCCTCCCATGATGGAAGTGGTGAAAAATGAAGTGCTGAAACTCTATCAAGCTGGAATTATCTACCCCATTTCTGATAGCCAGTGGGTTAGCCCTACTCTGGTAGTACCAAAGAAGGGAAGAATCACAGTGGTTGAGAACAAAGAAGGAGAATTGGTGCCAACTAGAAAGCAGACAGGATGGAGAGTATGCATAGATTACAGGAGACTGAATCTTGTGACTAGAAAGGACCACTTTCCTTTGCCTTTTATTGATCAGATGCTTGAAAGACTTGCCGATAAAACTTACTATTGTTTTCTTGATGGTTATTTTGGGTATTTTCAGGTGGCCATTCATCCAAAAAAATTAAGAGAAGACCACCTTCACTTACCCCTTTGGCACCTTTGCTGATAGGAGAATGCCTTTTGATTTGTGCAATGCTCCAGCCACCTATCAAAGATGCATGATAAGTATCTTTTCTGAGTATGTTGAACATTTTATTGAAGTCTTTATGGATGATTTTACAATATATGGTAATGATTTTGATTCATGCTTGAATCATCTATCCTTAGTGTTAAAAAGATGCATTGAGACTAACCTTGTTTTGAATTCTAAAAATGCCATTTCATGGTAGAACAGGGAATAGTTTTAGGCCATGTAGTCTTTACAGGCGTTTCATGAAGGATTTCTCAAAAATAAAAACCCCATTGTGTATACTGTTGCAGAAAGAAGTGAGTTTTGAGTTTAAGGACTCATGCAAAAAGGCTTTTGAAGAGCTAAAGGATCACCTTACAGCAGCACCAATCATGAGAGCACCTGACTGGAAGATTCCCTTTGAGATCATGTGTGATGAAAGTGACTTTGCAGTTGGCGATGTGCACGGACAGAAGTCAGGAAGAGCTAGTCATGTCATCTACTATGCATCCATGACTCTAAATGAGACTCAGAAAAACTACACAACAACTGAGAAAGAAATGTTGTCAACTATTTGTGCACTTGAGAAATTTTGTTCTTATTTGATTGGATCTAAAATTGTTGTTTATTCTGATCATGCAGCTATCGGGTACTTACTGGCAAAGAAAGATTCCAAACCAAGGCTCATCAGGTGGATCTTGTTAATGAGTGAGTTTGACATAAAGATCAAAGACAAAAAAGGAGCAGAAAACTTGATTGTAAATCATCTGAGTAGAATCACTCCTGCTGCCGAGTCTGCTGTCTCACAACAGCCAATTATTGGCTTTTTTTCCAGATGAGCAACTCTTCTCCATGACTACAACTCAGCCATGGTATGTAAAGATTGTAAAGTTTCTGGTAACAGGTGAGTTTCCTCCTCATTTCACAAAGAATTAAAACGGCAGACTGAAATTTTTATCTAAATCTTATATGTGGGATGATCCTTATTTGTGGAAACATTGTCAAGACTCCATTATCCGTAGGTGTTTGAGTGACTCTAAAATCTATTTAGTACTTACATGTTTAGATGATTCAGCATGTGGAGGCCATTTTTGCCCCAATAGAACAAGTAGAAATATCTTAGACTCAGGTTTCTACTGGCCCATATTTTTAGAGATGCATATGCTTATGTGAAAACTTGTGATAAGTGTCAAAGAACACGGAATATTTCTTGATGAACTGAAATGCCACAAACACCTATTCTTTTCTTTGAAATTTTGGATGTTTGGGGTATTGATTTCATGGGACCTTTTCCAAGTTCAAATCAAAATTTGTTTATTCTCCTAACTGTCGATTATGTTTCTAAGTGGGTGGAGGCAGTGGCCACCAAGACTAATGAATCTAAAGTTGTGATTAATTTTCTCAAGAATTAGATTTTTTGCAGTTTTGGCGTGCATAAGCAGTTCCTGAGCGATAGAGGTACTCATTTTTGCAATAGAACAATGGCCTCACTACTTAAGAAATATGGAGTAGGCCACAAGGTTTCAACTTCTTACCATCCTCAAACCAATGGCTAAGCTGAAGTCACCAACAGGGAGATTAAGACCATCCTCTTGGGCAGTGAAGCACCAACAACGAAGACAGAGGTACTCATTTTTGCAACGTGGAGCATCAAGCCTCTTGGGCAGTGAAGCAGCTCAACATAAGCACTGAGGAAGCAGGAGAAAATAGGAAGTTGCAACTGCAAGAGCTAGCAGAGCTGAGGCTGGATTCATATGACAATGCAGCCATATACAAAGAAAGGACAAAGGTCATTCATGACCAGTTGATAGCTAGAAAGGATTTTTCGGTGGGAGATCAAGTCCTGCTCTATCAGAACAAGCTTAAAATGTTCCCAGGAAAGCTGCAATCAAGATGGAGAGGTCCATACACAGTTGTTGAAACTTTTCCTTATGGAGCAGTGAGCATCTTTGAGACAGATCGTACCAAGACTTTCAAGGTTAATGGCCATCAGTTGAAGCTGTATAGAGGCAGTCTATCTGAAGACAAAGTAGTGGTTCTGATGCTCTAGGACCACATCTATGAAGAGTGAAGATCAATAAGTCCAGCTGAGAATTTTAAACCAGCGCTGGATGAGAGGCAACCCATTATTGAAATTCTAAAACTCATTTACACTTAGTTATGTAATTTGATTTCCTTTGCATTTATTTTTTTGAAGGATAATTTTTTTTTTTGCAGGAACAGTGCACCAACATCAAAGCTCTGTCACGTACTCAGTCCCATGACAATTCTCATTTGTTCTCTGCTAACTAGACCACACCCAAAGTAAGCCTTCACTTTTTGTTTCTGTCTGGTTGAGCAGCTGAAACTACCTAAGTCATGGGCTGATTTTCTACCTAAACTCTACACCCACTGATACCTCACACCCTCAGATGTTTGTGCATCACATTTTCACATCCTAGAATACAACATCTGATATGAAAAAAACCCACTAAACTTCCTTTAACACAAGTTATACCTTCAGTTTGCAGAAAAATAACAAAACAACAACAAGTTCAATTTGCAGAATAAAACAATAAAAGAGCACCAGAGCCAAGCTGATCCTGAAGTGTTTTCCATGGACTACCATAAGTGTATCAAAGTGATTTATCATGATCTACCTGAAGCTGAATGTTCACATGCAGCTCAGGTACACATTGAAGCTCTGATACATGGGTTTCATCAAACCAAAAGATCAGAAAAAAATTGGGAAGTGATGAACTCAACTAGCCTGCAGAGCAGAAAAATTCTATTTAGACAATTTTGTAGTTTTGCTGAAGATCACAATTTTCTCTATAAGTCTTCAGGAGTTTCCTTGCACGTGCAGCTATACTACTTACAGATAGAGACATATATGCCACGTTCAAGAAGAATCTAGAGCAAAAACTCAGTCAAAACAGATTTGAAGAGCTTCCTGATCCATTGTCAAAGAAATCCTTACTTTCAAGGATTTGTTACCCTCTAATCTCATCTATTTTTGGGTAGCTTTCGGTGTATAAGAGAGAGAGGTGACAAGGGTAGAAATTAAGTCGAGTGAGAACAGACAAACGTGTACCTTTCATTCAAAAACATCAGAAATAAAAGGTTACAGAAAATCTGCACCAAAGAGGAGCAGATTGTTTCACCATGATTCTGTCTGGTGGAATCTTGTTGTTGCTTCCAGTTATGATCGGCTAGATCTATCATTCTTCTGCTGATCTACATGTCCTGAGACTGCCTAAACAAATTGGTGAGGTGTAAGTTCAGAAAAATAAGACAATGGTATTGATTTTCAGTTTGTGGATACACTTGTGCATGTTTCTATTTTTGTTGTTTTTGATTGGCCATCTAAACTGATAAAAACCAAACCAACAGCTAGTACGGACTTATAGGGATGGCTAGTTCATCTAAGCCTTATCTGATAGAAGTTTCTTCAATCAAATAGGGCGGTTAGTCTATTTCTTTGAAAGAGTAACTAAAATCATGTGTAGAGGAATTAGGTTAGGTTAGAACTCTTAGAATCACACAGTTAATGAGGTTTCATTGATCTCCACTTGCTACCCCTTAGCTTGTGTAGTAAAATTCAGGAATACTTTGAGGTAGTTTTCCAGCCACGACACTGAAGAAAACAAGCCATCAGTCATCCTGGTCGGTTTGGAAGCTAGCATCACAGTACCCTGTACCTGTGAGATACTCCTCACCACCATGGACCAAAATCAAATCCTTAGTCCTTCTCAAGTACTTAAGGATGTTCTTGACCACTGTCCAATGATCCTCCCCGGGATCCTGTTGATATCGGCTTGTTATGCTCAAAGCTTAAGACACATTAGGGCACGTACATAACATGGCATACATAATCGATCCAACCGTCGATGCGTTAGAGAATTATGCTCATCTTCTCTCTTTGCTCACGTGTCCTAGTACACTGAGACGTACTGAGAAAGATACATGAAACTAACCAGAGAACAATGTTCTAGGTCACTAACCCATCAACCTTGTCTCCTTCTCAATCCGCGAAAGGTACTATGACATGTTGTGGTGTGATGTGATGGCTATGGATGCTTACACATACTTTTGGATACACAAAGTCTTTGAAGTAAATGCCGATGCATCCGACTTGGGGATAGGTGGTGTGCTCAGTCAAAATGGGAGACCTATTACCTTCTTCATTGAGACACTAATGGGTGCCAATAAGAACTCTTCAATGTATGAGTTGGAGTTCTATGCCATTGTACAGTTGTTGAAGCATTGGAGGCCCTCAAGTACATCAGTGGCAGAAACAAGTTGAACCGTAGGCATACCATGCCTTCCTCCAAGAATACATGCTTTCCTTGAAACACCAAGTGGGAAGCCTTAAAAAGGTGGTGATGCATTAAGCCAAAGGAGCACCCTTCTCTCCACTATGCGCGCTGAAGTTGTTTGCTTTGAGTCCTTCAAGGAGTTGTATAAGGATGATCCATCCTTTGATAAGGCATATGATGAAGCCTTAGGGGAGCAATCCAGAGACTACTTGTTGCAAGATGGCTACCTATTCCGGGGCCTGCAATTATTTATGCCGAATTGTTCGTGGCAACAAAAGATAGTGGACGAGCTCCACAATGAAGCCCACTTTGGCCGAGATAAGATTTACTGAGGAGTTTCCCAAACCATTGATTACCACACTAGAGGCAAATCCAAGCATTCTATAATGGACTGAACAACACAACAAGATTAAAAATAGATGTGGCAGCTACTGGTGCATTCATGAAAAAAACATACAATGAAGCTTAAACACTTTTAGAAGTCATGACTCAAAGTTGTTATAGATGACCCACTGAAAAAGAAAGCAGTAGAAGAATTAGAGGATAATATGAAGTAGATTGGATACACTGATGGCTACACTGCATGCCATGAGCTCAAGAATTAAAAACCTTATTTATTCAAAATGAAGTACCAAGACAGTAATGGCAGTTCAAGAATTATCCTGTGACATTTGTGTAGGAACACGCCACAGAGATCAGTGTCAGGAACTATTAGCAATGGATAAAATACCCATGGAGTAACTAAATTATGTATCAAACCAGTCGAGATACAAGAACTTCAATCCGAGAAAGAATGATCATCCCAATTTTTCATGGAGTGACAATCAAAATGTGTTGAACCCTCCTGGACAGATGTCATTTCAAGGACCAAGGCCTTTCCAAGGTCAGCAACAGATGCAAAGGCCACAAGGAAACCCACAACCACAGCGCTTGTCATCAGATGATCTGATCACTTAGGTGTCCTTGACTACAAAGAACAACCATTCCAGATTTGGTAGCACAGTTGGCCACCGCTTCATAAGGGTTTATGCAAGAAACAAGGCCAACTTCAAGGATAAAAAAGTATCTATGAGAAATCTGGAAGCCTAGGTGGGACAATTAGCAAAACAGTTAGCAAAGAACCCCCCTAGAACATTGTCAAGTAACATTGAGGTGATTGATAAGGAGCAATGCCAAGCGATAACTCTATGAAGTGGAAATTACGCCAAAGAATACTCCACCCCCCAGAAAAAAGCCACAAAGTTTGAAGGAGTGATACCTTAGAAGAAGGAAGAATAGAAAATACAAGTTCTATTTCCATAGAGAATCTTATGCCTCTGGCTATTTTTTAGAAGTTGGGATTAGGTGAAGCCAGTCCGACTACAATCTCTTCACATTTGGCAGATAGATCCATCAAACATCCTAGAGGAATCATTTAAGATGTCCTCATCAAAGTGGATAAATTTATCTTTCTAATTGATTTCATTATTCTGGATATGAAGAAAGATAAAGACATTCCCATTGTTTTGGGAAAGCCATTTCTAGCAACAGGAAATGCTCTCATTGATGTTCAAAGAGGAGAGCTGATCCTCAAAGTCCAAGGGGAAAAGGTTAAATTTAATGTGTTATAGGCAATGAAACAGCATGACAACAAAGAAGATTGTTTGAGTGTTGGACTACTGGACAATTCAGCCAACCTGTTTAGGAATATCAACGGATTAACCTGGAGAATTGTTTAGTCAGTTTTGATCTAATTATTCTGTAAGAGCCTAAAAATAATATGCCAATTGGTTAGATGATAATGGAAGTTATAGCAATGCTTATTTTGAAAATTTGGGAGAACGTCCAGCATCCCAGAACACTTCAATCCAACAACCACCTACTTTGGAGCTCAAACCATTGCCCACACATTTGAAATATGCATTATTGGGAAATGATGAAACTTTGCCAGTGATCATCTCAAATTGTCTTTCACATCAACAAGAAGATAGTATATTGGTTGTGCTCAAAGATCATAAATGTGCCATCGGATGGACCTTGGCAGATATAAAAGGAATTAGTCAATCTGTGTGCATGCACAGAATATTGTTGGAGAAGGAAGCAAACCAGTTGTAGCTTCCTAAAGAAGGTTGAATCCTATCATGAAAGAGGAAGTTAAGAATAAATTCTTAAATGGTTGGATGCTGGAGTGGTATATCCTATCTCGGATGGTAGTTGGATTAGTCCAGCCTAGTGCGTCCCAGAGAAAGGAGGAATGACAATGGAAATCAATGAACACAATGAACTTATTTCCTAAAGGACAACCACTGGATGGAGAATTTGTATGGATTACAGAGCATTGAACAGGGCCACAATAAAGGATCACTATCCATTACCTTTTATTGATCAGATGTTAGATTGATTAGTAGGCTACCAATTTTACTACTATCTTGGTGGATACTCTGGATATAACCAGATTTGTATAGCACCTGAAGACTATGAGAAAACTACATTGATATGCCCTTATGGAACATTTGCATTTCGCCGAATGCTATTTGTACTCTGCAACGCCCGAGCCACCTTTCAGAGGTGCATGACATCCATTTTCTCTGATGTGGTGGAGCGTATCATTGAAGTCTTCATGGATGACTTTTCTTTGGTGAGATAATCATTTGAAGGCTGTTTGAAAAATCTACAATTGGTGCTGACAAGGTGTGAAACTTCAAATTTAGCACCTAACTGGGAAAGATGCCACTTCATGATACATGAAGGAATTGTGATGGGACACAAGGTGTCAAGTTTGGGGATAGAAGTTAAAGGGCAAAAATAGAAGTCATTGCCAAACAGCCATCACCAACTTCTGTCAAGGACATTAGAAGCTTATTGGGCCATGCAGGATTTTTTTTACCCCGAAAATTTTCTTTTATTCATAGATAAAATAATTTACATAGATACATGCCAACTCCTGGCTCTTCCTAGAACTACAAACGAAGAGATACATCCCTACCTCATTAAAACCTCTCTTTGGCAAACCCCGGGTAAGGGAAATCCAAAGAGAAGAAAGAGTGTGGCGGCCTGTATCCCCTTTTTTCATAGATCATCCATGTGGTATGCAGTAGAGAAATATGAG
>JAOWBN010038646.1:0-10036 GCA_028565015.1 Pinguicula moranensis | reverse complement strand
AATTATTTTGTTATACACACCCACTTACGCCAAAAAAATGCATCGCTACCCTACAAAATTTAATTTTCACCTCTAAATTTTTTTTATACTCCCCAAAAAAATTTCTAACTCCCCCTAAAAAAAATTTCTAGATCCGCCCTTGGTTTGAGCAATGCAAATTGTTCCTTGGTACAAGAGACCGCATGATTTGGGGATAATTACCATACACCACAGGCCCCAAAAACCTAAAATAATATAGAAATATTCAATATAAGACTTTTTTTATAGGTGAGTATATGTATTCAGACATTGATATTGATGGAAAAAGGACAGATGCAGAAAAATGGATATCGATATTTTGCTCGATAAAAAAGTAAAGTTTTGTGTAAATTTATACAAAATAACATATTTAGGCCCCCCAAAAAAAAAGATTTTCGGGTGTCACTAACTTCTGATTCTGGCTTCACAATTTCCATTTTGGAGACTTCGGATTGATTAAAGAACTACAAAAAAATGGCCAGTTTTTGAACTATAATAATAACTCACCATCCATCCGTACATAAAATCAATAGCTCTTTGGGATGCCTCCACATTAAGGGTGGCCAAACGGTTCGGTCCGGTATCGGATATCGGGAAACCCGAATCCCGAATTCCCGATTACTCGAAAATTTCGGGTAATCGGGAATTTGGGACGGTATCGGGTAGGCTATATGCTTTCCCGTTGGGTATCGGGTCGGTACCGGGTACGGGTGTGTATTATCGGGTAATACCCGATAAGAATTTCTTGCATCTCTCGTAGATTCCGCCCCTTTCTCCTACCCCGTCCTATAATTTCTTGCATCTCTCGTAGATTCCGTCATCTCTTCTGCTATCTATCTCTATACATTTACCGCGTTTCTTCATCTCTCTTGCCTGACATTGGCGTGCAATTGAAGCGGCAATCGGAAGCCCATTCGGCTGGTTCTCGGCGTTGTTTAATTTTGAAATCCTGCTGAAAGGGAAATGGCTTCGGCGAAACTCTGCTGTAACCCTCTGTTGATCAGCTCTCCGAGATCTGTGGAGAAGTCGGGTTCTTCCAGCGGAAAATTGGTCCCGTCTCCTTTTCTTGTGTCCAAGTCTTTCAGGAAGAAACTGGCTTCTGTTAACAAGGCTGTTTCCCCTGCAAGCCGCCGATCCGCCGCTGTTTCTGCTGTATCATCGGATGTCATCAAGGAGAGGAAGTTCAGTTCTGAACCTGCTATCTCGAATCTGGTATCTTTTTTTCATTTCGTTTAGTTTTTTGCTCTTCTGTTTAGATTCTGGGATTTCTTGAGAATTTGATTGGAATTCCCGGTACCGTCCCGATTTCCCGATTTCCCGAATACCCGAAATTCAAAATCGGGAAATCGGAAATTCCCGGTACCGTCCGGCCATTTTGTCCCGAATCCTTAACGGGACGGTACCGGGTATTGCCAATACCCGGACCGAATTCCCGTTTGGCCACCCTTACTTGTAGTATTGTACTTTGTCTCGGCCTGATATTTCATTCTCTGTCAATCAATTGTGCCAACATAAGCATAATCCATCTAAGTCTCATTTGGGTGTTGCTAAATGGGTGTTGCGCTTGGTGCACACCAAGTGATCACGATCAAACTTATTGGGGTGTAGTTGTGCCAATATATGCATAACCCGTCTAAGTGTCATTAGGATGCTACTAAATGTGTGTTGCGCTTGGTGCACACCAAGTGATCACAATCGAACTTCTTAGGGTGTTGTTGTTCTCTCCCAGTCATTCGCAACCCCTGAGTTGAGAGCACAGATCCAAGATCAGCCCGATCTTTTGACATCACCACATGTCGCATAGATTCGTGACGAACATGAGCAAACGTCTGCTCTATTGTGGGCATGGGATTCATATGAAGTATATTCCGACGTGCATTGTTGACAATGTTTGTAGAAACAATAGGCAACCAAGTTTAAAGCTTGGTTATAGATCTTGGAGAGAAGATAATGTTTTCATTGATGAGGAAGGTAAGGTTGCAGCAGGTAGTTCGTAAATTTTATAGATACAAGATGTAATCCTAGTGTAATCTTATGCTTTGTTTCTTTCCGCAGGTGTATCCATAGCTAAATCTTCAATGGTTCTATTGCAATCATGCCTTTGGAATGTATTGGTATTGGTTCTGCCTTGGGAGGTGAGTGTGATGACCATTTTGGTAATTCATTGGTTGGAGGGATGGTTGCTGCAGGGTTGACTGATATATGGTCAATATAGGGTCAACACCCCATCGCAAGTTGAGCGTGAGATTGAAGAGCACGTGAAGATTGAACCGAAAGAACAAGAAAAAAAAATAAATGCCTCATACCGCTGTCGCTTTAGCCGACTAGCGAGGGATAATTGAAAGTAAATAAATGAAAGAAATAAAGAGTCACGCATAATGAAGCCCAATAAACCGTAGAGGCCCAGTCCAACAGGAAATTAACCCAGTAGTAGATGGCTCATAATCGGCTCAGCAAAAAGGAATTTGATCAGGCCCAACACCAGAATTTGTCAAGAAAAGGTCTAGATTAGAATCATCCCATGAGTCCGACCTAGACAGTCCCACCGAGTGCAGCCCAAGAAAAAAATCAACGAAGTTAGGGCATGCTAGACTGCAGCCCGCAGTCGCATTGAAATCCACATTCTCTCTTTTCTGATTTCTCGGAGAACTACTCCAAACAATGCTTCGTACCCGGATTCAAGTGATTCCTCGCCGCGCTCAAGCTTGGATGAATAGATTTAGTTCTTTGCTTTGGTCCGCCATCTCCGACGTGCCATCTAGTCAGAAATCGATGGGATAGAAAGATTTGAGGTTGTTGGATATAGTTGTTGGGCAGAGCCATGGCGACTGATAGTGGAGTGGGAGAGTATGGCTTGGGATATTTGGAGCGCAGCGGCGATGATGTGCTGCGACATGTTCTGCCTCATGAGCAGGTAGTTTTCGAACACCCAAAATAACTTATTTCCATAAACAAGACTGCAAGAAACACAACTATGATGATGAAGGAAAGAAACTAAGAATTCAAGGAAACTTTCTTAAGTCTCTCTGTTGCTTCCTTCCTTTGCTACATCTCTACAATAGTGGTGGTGAAATTAAATAAGACAGCAGGCTCAAAACTCGAGCTTGATTTCTTCCTTCTAATAGGACAACTACCCAAGATCCGAACAGAACAACGTGGCTTTTCAGCTACTTCAGCATTGCCGCTTTGTCTGGCTTTTGCATGAACATTTCAGGAATGAGTAGCTTCTTCTTGAATGATGTTGATGCCTAGCTTTAATGAGATGGATCATGTCTGTACTAACAGTAATGGAAGAGGAAGATAAGCTTATTTAAGAAAAGAAAAATAGGGAAAAAAACACAGAGAAGAATTAGATATGAAAGTTGAAACATTGTGAGCGAAAACTTAAAGAAAGCAGGAAGGAATGGGGCCATTATCCCCTTGGTGGTGGCTCTAATACCATAACAATGTTTGTAGATACCATAGGCAACCAAGCTTAAAGCTTGGTTAAAGATCTTGGAGAGAATATAATGTTTTCATTGATGAGTAAGATAAGATTATAGCAGATAGTTCATGGTTTTTATAGATACAAGATGTAATCCTAGTGTAATCTTCTACTTTGTTTCTTTTTGCAGGTGTATCCATAGCTAAATATTCAATGGTTCTATTACAATCATGCCTTTGGAATGTATTGGTGTTGGTGCTGCCTTTGGAGGTGAGTGTGATGACCATTTTGAATACAAATCTCATTCCTAGGCATAAAAGGTTGAGGACTTACCTCTTTTTCATGTTGACCCTCATTGTTTGGCAAGCTTCCACCTTGAATAGCTGGGATTACACTATCCTGGGTGAATTGTTGAAACATACTCTCCCCCTCGCCAAAAGATAGTGGCAAATCTCATTGCAACTCATACAACTAACTGTCCTGCTTTGCTTCACCGATAGTAGGGACTGATCCTCTAAAAATTCGACATTTCGACTGTCTATTTCAGTCATACCTCCATTCGGTTGTCCTTTGAAATTCTTGGGGTATCAAATGAACACCCTCTAGGTTGCTCTTGCATCAAGTTTGTCATATTGATGGGTTGGGTTGTGCAAAAATCCCCATGGTCGCTTATGGCCCAAAATAGGTTTTCTTCCATTCCATAACTGATATGGAGTGGTGGACACACTCTTACTTGGTACCCTATTGAGGATTTATATTGTCGTGAGCAACGCATCTCCCAAAGTGAAGGTTGACTTGCACCATCATTTACCTAACCATATCAAGCAATGTGCGATTTCTACGTTCCACAACACCGTTTTGCTGTGGAGTATAAGGAATTGTAAGTTGCCTTACTATGCTATTTTCATCACAATACCCTTTGAATATATCAGAAAGGTATTCGCAATCAGGGTCGGTACAAAAAATCTTAACTTTTTGCTCCAGCCGGTTCTCTACTTCTGGTACGTAGCGTTTAAACACATCAGTATTTGTAACGATGAGACAACAGATACACGTGTCCAAGACGCGAGTAGTCATCTATGAAAGTGATGAAGTAAGAAGCCCCTTGAGGTACTTTCACATTCATGGGTCCTTAAATGTAAGAATGGATTAAATCTAGGGGATTTAAAATTTTAGAAGTCTTACCGAAAGGTTTCTTACTAGTCTTGCCAGCTAAGTAAGGCTCACACACAGGCAACTTAGCCTTATTGAGTTGGTTTAATAGACCTTTCTTAGCAAATTTATTTAACCTATCTTGGCCAATATAACCAAGTCTAGCATGCCAATTAATAGATTCAGAAACGTTATCTATATTGGAAACTAATGCAAGAGATGAACTATTAAAATCATAAATATCACACATGTCAAGCACACAAAGCCCATGTTTATACGAGCGGTGACCAAACACATCATCACAGTACTCAATATTTAATCATCTAGGACAAAAATTAAATACAACAACCAAGTTGCAACAAGGAAACTACAAAAACAGCAGTGTGTTTCCACTACGGAGCTGGAGTTTGTAGGTGTCAATGCCAATGACATATTCTTCACTGCCATTCCCCATAGTAATGCTTCGTGTTCCGGCGTCATTGCGATGGAACTCGACAGATCTAGCTCGACATATTACTACGTGTTGGCTCGCTCCTGAATCAACAATCCACTTAGAAAATGAATTAGCAACTAATGCATGGGAGCATACGCATACTTTGGGGTTACTGTAAGAGTAAAGTACCTTCTTGGGATCGGAACAATTCCGAGAGAAGTGTCCTTTATTCCCATAGTTGCAGTACTTCACATGTGCCATGTTTTTTAGGCCTTGAGCCTTTGGTTGCTTAGTGCACTTCACACATGCCATGTTTTTTGGGCCTTGAGCCTTTGGTTGCTTAGTGATCTTCCTCTTGGGAGCGGGCTTCTGAGGTTTCTTAGCTAGCTTGCCAGATTTTCTGCTCCTCTTAGGGTTTTCCCCTTGAGCAGCATAAACTCTGGCAGAGGTAGCATTCATCCTCGAGTTGTAGGTGCTTAGCTATATCAAAGAAGGTCTTGATGCTCACATCATGGGACATCAAAGTCTTAAATGGAGTCCGTCACTATCTTCTCTATCGTCAGGTAGTGAACGAATCACATCATTAATCTGCTCATACTCAGAAATATCTATCCCACCAGCCTTAAGGTTATGCAGCATCGGAGTCATGATGTGAATGTGTTCGAGTACAGGTCGACTCGAATCGATCTTATACTGCAGTCAGTTTAGATGCAAGGTACGAAGCCTTGTAGTGGAAGTTTGGCCGTATGCAGCTTTAAGGGCGTCCCACATGGCCTTGGCCGTGGTGTGCACTTCGAATTGGCCAATCAGGTCGTCTTGCATGCAGTACAACATAGTATAACGAGCACAAAGATCCTTCTTGGCCCATGCATCATAGATCTTGCATGGTTTCTCGGGTTCTACAATGGTGGTAGTAGTATGCTCTAGGGCATCTTTCTCATTCAGGAGATACTGAATCTTCATGTTCTAAATGTCATAGTTCATTCCATTGAACTTATCGTTGGAAGAAAGCTCACTAATTATGCTAGGGAGTGTCGTATCTACAAGTATATTTAAAATAAAAGGACATTATGCAAAATTTTAAAATTAAATTTTTTGAAGAAATTTTGATCATTCAACATGGTATGACCAAAAAATGGTCTTTTCTCGCATCTGTCCTATTACAGAATTTTTCATCTTTTCTTGATGTCGAGATCAAATGTATCCCCCTTGAACATTCGAAAATTTTGCTAAGCTTATAATCATCTCATGCAACATAACCAGGAACTTCTAAGAAAATTCAAATTTTCACATAATGAAATAAATTCAGGGTAAAAACACATAAGAGCATTTACAACCAAATGAATTAGCACATGTAATTGTTAACGCGTAACAATTCAATTTCTTTTAACACACAGTTAAAAGAAAATTTTGAATCTATCAAAAAATTTGAAATAAATCAGAATACGATCCTAAACCGATTCAGTAAGCACCTAGGTAACTGGTGGGGTCACTGAGTCCCAATTAAAAATCACCCTCCTAGACAACACTTGTCATTCCTTGTGAGGGTCAGGATATCTGGCGGGGTCACAGTGGTCCCTTTAATAAACAAGCCCTAGACAGATGAGCACGATTACTGTGGATTTTCTTTTGATATTCAAAATTTATGGTAATATAATTACCTAAAATAAATTATTAACACAATTAATAATTATTTTAAGATGATGTGCAGAATTAGCATATTGAGAAAACAAAATATGAGAATATCCTAATTCTAACAATTACCAAATGCATAAATAAAAATTTGGTAATTAACATCTAATTACCATAAGACATATATTTGTAAAACTTATTTACAAAATTTTAATACATAGTTAAATATTCAGAATAACTAAAAATTTTGAAATAAAATAATTAACACATAAGTATCACCAAAAAATTATTAATACAAAGTTAATCGAAAAATTCAAAATAAATAACACTTATTAACATAATTCTGAATTTTTATTAACTGAATTATTAACACAGTTAATCTTAATAATTTAAAATATTTAGAATAATAATTAACATATAGTTAATTGATAATTTTAAAATAATTAAATTATCATGTTAATACAAATTCGAATTTACATACAAAATCCTATTCGAATTTATCATGCAGAATCCTATTTGAATTTACATACATGAATTTATCATGTTAATAAATAATTACTGTAATTAATTTAATTAGACAAAAACTCACTTTGTCTAACATTATGAAATAGGAATGCTTATAAATAGCCTTTCCAAATAAACTACTTGTTTTTGGTCGGCATTGATCAATATTTTATTAAATAAGACACAAAAGTGCCTATAAATAGGGAGTAAAAGAAAAGCAAAAAAGACGGAGCATTTTTTTTTTTTGGTAAGTAATGTGCCGTCTGCCCCCGAATGCAGGCAATTTGTGTCCTGCACCACGAACGTGACTGCCCTGGGCTCAGGCGGACCCAATTGGGCCCAACCCCCCTCGGTAACACACACCTACCACGGTATCCTTCGGGCCCATTGGGCCCTCCGACTAATCCAGAGTATCCTGACAAAGCTGGCTTTCCTCCAACGGCAACGGCGGGATTCGAACCCTCGACCTCACTGGGCAAGCCCTGTGTGCCGAGGCGAAACACCGCCAGACCAACTTGTCCGGATAATAAGCTGACTTTTATATATTCAAATTGTACTGCTATGTTATGTACGAAAGAAATTTGTACTACTATGTTTTGGTGTAGTGTTGTTGAAAAAATTGTTTCTCATTCGCCAAATTTTCCATACCATAATGTGCCAAACTGACTTCCATATTTCCTTTGTTAGACTATTCAAAACCAAGCTAGTGTGCATAAGATAGGATTGTGATGGATGTTCCACAGTTTCAAATCAAAAACCATTATATACAAATCTGTCCAGAACCCATAAATCATCTCACAGACACAGAAATATATGAGAAATAGATTCCACAGTGTTAAGACAGAAAGCACATCCTTAAGTGAAGCTCGGGTTAAGCGAAATACCTCACTTGAGCAAGTTTTCATTTGTTGGAATTCGGTCTTACACAAGTCGCCAAGAAAATGCAAAAAACTTTCTGGGTGAGACTTTCGACCAGATAAGAGCGAGTTCCTTAAAGCCACCCCTACTCTTATCCATAGCCTTATACAATTCTTTGTACTTTGAGCTTACCGAAAATAATCCACTTTTTTCAAGACTCCATTTGCAATAGTCCATCTCATCAGCATGTGGAGAAATTTGAGATATAGCAAAAGATAGATCATTTAATAAAATACTTCATGTTCTTGTAGGTTGCGGCATTTCCAACTTCAAACCCATACCGATTCAATCTAGTCACTTCATTATCAGTAACTATGTCAAGCAGCTTAGCAAAGTTGTCACATAAGCAACCATTATCGAGAAACATTGATTTCAATAATACTGTATGCTCTCCATTACCCCCACACTTCTTCACATTTTTGTTCAACCAATATAAAGTCAATATGGCCTGCGGGATGCGCGAAGTACCATGTCCGCACGCACATCACGATGCTCACGCCTGGCCTGTTATTTCTGAAAATGCTTGTCTTCTTTTTCCACCGTTTCATAAACTTCTCATCATAGTGTGTCTATTTTTTTTAACAATTACAAACAAAGTACTCCGTCCTTTGTGGGCTAGCTCGGGACCGATGAATCCATAGAATAAGCTCCAAACAGATTAATCATCGCGCATAAAACTCTTTTGTTGAGTCACTAATCTTTTAGCTTTGTGAACTTACCACTATAGACACAAGGCTGAACTCTCATCTCTTATGGACTTTCTTACTCGAAGATTACTCTAGGATCGTCCAATGATATAATCATTGTGCATACGCAATCATTCACTCAAGGTTCACAAATAGGTATTAGTCCAATGTCCATTAACCAATCTAAATGTATCTTACGCCACGAGTACTGTTTGCTCTCTCATTTAAGTCCTGAACCCCCTCATGGGAACCATGATTCAGCTGCCTCTCCGGAGTCAATGGAGGTGCGAATTCTATCTTGTACTAAGGATTCCCGGTTATCCACTTCATTAAGCTCCCAAGATAAAAGAAATTCGACCTGCGCCACAACAACGAGATCTTTTCGATCAAATCAAAGAACCAAACGTCATGGATCAGAGTCTCTAAGGGCACTTAAGATTCAGATAACTTATACATGATCATCTTCATGATGTAATTTTAAGTATCTTGGACTAGTGGAGATTAAAGAACTCGATATCACATCCCGGTCAGTCCTATGTAGAAATGATTTTCCACATATAGGAGTCTCTATCTAGGCGACGTTACATCAATGGCTTGGATCAACCATTTCCTTCACAATGATTTCTGGACAACTCCAATAATTATGTGAAATGCCATCCCTCTTAGCGTTATAGGCATTTAAATCTAAATGACCACGGATTTAGGTTTAGATTGTAATCTTGAAGTCCAATACTCCCACAAGACACTTCTTGTTGGATTGTCAATGTACAACTATTACAACCATGGAATTCTGTTGATGTTTAATTTTATATAAAATACAAAATATAAATAAATAAGGCAAATATAAATTTTATTCAACGAACAATTCAATATTTTATTGTTCAATACATGGCTCGCATGACACCAAGTCTATCTATCATGTTACTCTTGTTGCAAAATTTAGATGATGATTTTCCCACCCCTTTAGTCACTTTTTCAAATTCTCCATCATAGGTGTCCATTTTCTCAAACGTCCTAGTTCACCAAGCGGGAAACCAAGGTAAATAGATGGTAGGTTTCCAGTGCTACAGTTGTTAATAGTAGTAGCAAAGCACTTTTGATTTTCGGTCGTGTCGAAGAATTCCTTTAAGAGCAAAATTTTTTCCTTTGTTTTGTTCCCAAATATGAGTGTATCATCTCGGTAGCAATTAGAAAAAGAAATGGCGATAGAGGATCACCTGGCGCTAGAGACGCCCAAAGAGGCCCGCGGCCCGGCCCCGGCCCGGCATG
>JAOWBN010038635.1:0-10036 GCA_028565015.1 Pinguicula moranensis | reverse complement strand
TGGTTATATACTCCAGAACATCTTTCTCGTTGAGGAGATACTGAATCTTCCTCGACCAGATGTCGTAATTGAGTCCAGTGAACTTATCATTGAATGAGAGTTCTGTGATCATACTTGGGGCCATTTTCCTACATGTATATTTTAAAGACATTGGGCACAATTTTGAGATTAGATTCTTTATTAGGAAATTTTAATTATATATTAAGTTCGAAAATTTCGCTAAGTTCATAATCATCACGCTTTATGTAATCGAAAAATCCTAAAAAAAAACTAATTTCCATATGAATAAAAAACACAAGTAACATATACAGGACAAAACATAATTGGCCCACATGAGGTTTTTGCTGTAGAGCATCTTGGGTATAATTTTGATATACCTTTTAATTTGTTCTAGCCAAACGGATTGACACAAATAAATTGTTAACATATAACAATCTAATTTTCTTTTGATACATAGTTAAAAGAAAATCTTCGAAATTATCAAAAGTATCTGACTTGGTACACATGTAATCCTTAATCGATTCGGTATGTACCCAGATAGGATTCCTGCACTAAATTTTTGGGAAATCTCTGCCTATACAGTACTACAATTCCTCATGAAGGATCCAGATGTCTGGAGGAGTTACAAAGGTCCCACTTAAGAACCAGCCCAAGGCAACCCCATAGGAGCACGATTAACGCGAATTTCTTTTGAAATTTGGGTCAAACTCCTGCGCCCCTATAGAGTAAGGGGTTAATCATGATAATTCAGGGTTTCGATTATCATAATTTAATTATTAACATATAGTTAATAATTTCTTTCATTAATTTTATTAGTTCGAAATATATTCTCTAATAAAATTTATATCTAATTCACATAATGAATATAAGCATTTTTTGGAATTAGATTGCACTTAGCAAATAAAATAACTCCTAATCATTCATGCTACAAAAAGAATTTAATTCCTAGTCATGCATATTAAGAATATAAATTTAACTGCTCATATCAAATAAATAATTCTTAATTCATGCATAATTAAATCTATTTAACATATAAATGCTTATTTGGGCCTCTATTTCATTTTTTAACAAATAAAAATTGTTCTTGCCCAAAGCCTTAAGAAAATAAAATCAAATTTATTTTTTTATTGAATTGACTTAATTGGGCCTCTTGCCCAAATTTTTTTTAAAATGGCCCGAGGCCCAAAAACGTTTTTAAAAAAATGCTCAGCATAATTCATTTTTTTATTTATGTCAAATGGCTCGCTTAAAACGCGGCCCAATTTTAAAAAATGGGCAGGTCAAAAATAACCGACCCGCCCAGTATATAAAAATGCTCGGCCCAATTCCTTTTTTATGTCATTCGAGACCCTTGGCCGAGGAGGACGAAGTCGACGACTTCGTCCGCGGCGCCGTAACCCCGACAGTAGCACTTTTTGCGTGATCGGCCGTATTTTCCTTGATCCAGGCCGAACTTAACGTTTTCACCGACGTCTCCTCGATTTTGTCCCGTCGTTCAGTTTCATCATTGTGGCTCGTCGTTGTCACCGTGTTCTCGCCGTTTTAGCCCAAGTGATGACAAAGGTAACACCTTCCTTTGCTATTCTCCCTCAGATCCACCACGGTAGCTCGAAAATGGTATGTTTTGGGTGTTACGCGTATCGGTATGGTGGCACGTGATGAACACGCGCCATCCCGAAGCGTATTCCGCGAACGTTTTCGACCATATCCGTATATCTGGGCTGAGGGAGGTGGCTGGAGTGTGATTACGCGCTCATACGTGCAACGGTTGGTGGCACGTGACACACACGCGCCGCCCTGCACAAATCTGATGGGTCGATAACGGCTGGCCGACGACGAAAATGCAGCTTGCGCAACGCATATAGGCCAAAAGCACTGAAAATGCGTCGTTCCGATGCGGCGCATGTACAACATGCGCCGCTGTCGATCCGGCCTACCTCTTGCGCCAGCGCGTAACGAACACACGCCGCCGTGAGCGGTGGTTGGCGGCGACTGGACTTTTCTGAAGGACGAAAATCGATTACAAAAATTGATTTGGATTAAAAATACCAAAAAAATATACAAAACTTTAATTTTACCGGAAATCAAGCTCTGATACCACTATAATTCAATAACTAGAACATATCTAAAATTGAATTTAAATATAACAAATTAAAATACGATAATGTTACCTTTTGCAGAAGCGTGATTGAATTGAATATCCGAATAACGAGTCTACTAGAGTCTCGTTAGGTATTCACGAATCAAATCTAAGCCTCGTAGATTGTTAGGCAACTATAAAATTCTCGTATAGTTTGTATATCGAATGAATAAGCGCGTGGCCTATTTATAGGAATTGAAAACATTTGTTTATTTAGTATATAAATATTACATAAACGTCTATAACTATTCATCGTTTGAAAAAACGAATTCCAAATAGTAGATTACTATTTGAGTATTGTTGGACACGGTTTAACATGTTTTGCCTTACACGATCAACAGTTTGGTTAGTGCCCACTTTATTTGGTCCCAACTTTTCCATTGACGTTGATCCACAGGTTAGCGGCAGAGCTACATCTGGTCACATAGCTGGTGATGGTAGCGTATCGGTGGTGGCGATATTGCTCGAATACTGACAGCCCGATCCACTCCTCGCAAAGGTATATCTAAAATGGAAGCAACAAAATGAAGGCAACACAAGTACACTGTAAGTAAGGGGATTTTGCAGTAATTGGAGTTTGAAAAAGTTGCTAAATTTAGAGAAACTAGATAAAAATTAATCATTTTTAAATATGTTTGGAATTTTCGTAAAAAAATAAAAAGAGGCAATTCTATTTGCAATTGAACTCTGACTTTTTAAAAAATATCTGTATTGGTTAAAACTAAAGAAGGCAATGTGACAAAAAAAATAATTTTTGTCAAATTTTATCTGACACGGTCCACTAACCTCGAGTACGAGTGTGCATGTAGGTCAACTTATAAGATGAATGTGGGTTTACGAAGGTTATTCATTGTAATACCATATCTCCTTAAAAGTTGGATATATTTCTTTGTCAATTGTGCTGAAATAAAAAATAAAATTTGTTCTTCCAAGTCTTCTCGCTCTTCTCTACAAATGCAGAACAAACTGAAGGAACTTGCAAACGAGGCAAAGCTTCGTGATGATACTTCGTTGGTGTTAAGTTGGCCGACGGAAATCAGGAAGAGATTTCGAAAATATTACAGATATGTGGGATCCTTCACCAATGCTCCTTGCACACAAAGGGTCATTTTGAATATTCTTGGCAATGTGACTCCCAACAAGTTTGCATTAATAGAATTGGTATGTATGTACTATTAGTATTGAATCTCGAGAACATTTGTCTTAGGTGAGATCGATATCAGAGCAGGCAGATATGCTTAGGACTTCATTGGACATGAGGTGTAAGAACAATGCCAGGCCATGTCAACAATTGAATGGAATAACAAGGGTTTTTTTGAAATTTTCAGTTGGACTGTACTACTAGTAGTCTCCTAATTGATAGCTGAGAATATGTCACTCTCTAAGAAAAACACTCTGACCTCTCACTAGAAATGTCTACCACTTCATCTTAGAATGGGGACTTGGAATAGAGATTACTCCATGATCCGGCAACCATAATCTCTCTAAACCAAGAGGATGCAAATGAGTGAATCGTTGTGGCTAAACGACATAAGCAAACTTCTCGGACAAAGCGATACCTCAGAGAAGAAACCGCAAGCTCTTCAAAGAAATCACTACCCCACCTACATCAAGAAGATACGTGATGGCTCAATCTCTTTCTACTTTACTAACTTCTCACCATCATGGGAAAAAAAAGAGATGTGGCAAGTCTTCTCTGCATACAGCCATGTGAGCGATGTGCACATACCCAAGAAAGGGACTGCTCTCTCTGCCCCCTTTGGTTTTGTCCGCTTTTTCAAGAATTTGGCTCATCCTCTACTAAAGGATAAGCTCAAATGAATCTGGATTGGCTCCTTTCTTCTAAAGGTGAGTGATCCACGCATCCCGTCTAAATACGAAGCAGAAAAAAGTTGAAAGTCGACTCACGGGCCTTCTTAATCTACTCTGAAGCCCCTAACTGAGACTTAGCCCCTGAAGGAGAAGATTTCCATCTAATTTCAACCAGATCTGCTTGCTACATCGTGGCTAAACAAATGTCTGGTAGGATTCCCGTCACTAGTTCTGGATCTGAACAACCTGAACGCGATCCTAAGAGAATCAGGATATATTGAGAGCTCGGTTTAGGTGAGGTACTCTTAAAGATGCAATTCGAGACTGACCCCATCCGACTAATGAATGATGGACTATTACAAGAAAACTATATCTACACTCTGTCCGTCCCTGGAAGTTAATAGGGGAAAAACTGGCTCGACCAGCCTGGATCCAAGTGAGGGGCACGCCCTTGCACTGTTGCTATGAAGGTTTCTTTACGACCATTGCCTCACGATTGAGCTCCTTAGTATATATTGATGAGAAGACAGTTACTCAAGCAAATATGCAATATGGGCGTATGCAAATCCTTGTTAGTGATAACAATCCAATCAATTTGATAATGGAAGTTTAATATTCACATCATCGGAGAAGCTACTCTTGCGTATACAAAGTCTGGTTTACCTAAAAGCCAGTATGTGTGTAGAAAGAAGAAGACCGACAACGGTCAACTTAATGAAGACATTTGGCCAACATTGAAAGAAGGAACATTGCTCAAAGTAAAAAAAATCAGGTGAAGCCTTCAATCCTAAACCAACCCAGCACCCGACGATGACAATGAAACAAACATTGATTGGAGATCAACCGAAGATTGAGACTTGCGATGAGGGAATTGAGCCGTTGGACCACACCAAGAGAGCGTTGGTACCAACCAGCAACCTAAACACAGGAAAGGATCTAATCCATTTGTACAGTAGATCTGATGCGAGTACGGTTGTACAGAAAATAGAAGGAAGTTCTGTCTATCGCTTTACACCTTTAGAAGATGTAGCAGACCAGAGTCAACTCCTCGAGACACCCAATCATGATAGAGATACAAACTACCAACCACCAATCACCGCTTGCAACTCTCTAGCTCAGCAAGTGACACAGGGAGATTATCTCGATTCTGTAAGGACTAAGGACGAGTCAATACATGCGGGCTACATCACCGCTCCCACAAGGGGGCTTTACAGCCCTCTTAGCTCGTCAACATGAAAGAATGGGCCTGCAGCCCTTTACAACTCCTTCTACTGGTACAATAATTGAAAAAAAACCCTTCTGCCAGAAACGGTTATTTCAGTTTTGTCATTTGAAGATCTCTCCTCTCAAAACTCAAATCCTTTTGATCTCGCCCCGTTATTGAACCTCTCACCCGATTATCTAACCCCCAAAAAAATAATGAAGCCTACATACCTATGGGAACACTGTTGGATCCAGTCACTAAACTATAAGAACACTCGCGTAGAATCATAGAACCACTCAGCACGCAGGTGGAGGAGGAGTTCCCCAGTAACAGAGCTGATTTATCACCCTCTGAAAAATATATGAACTAGCTATAGAACTGGGGGCACCACATTCATCCAAAGTGGATCTGATTAACCGACTAGACAGGACGGAGGCCAGCGACGGCTCACACGACAGTAAGGATATCACTCCCGAACTTGAGCTCGACAAAGTTTCCACCTGAAAATACGAATCCTATCTTATAACATTCGTGGACTCGGCTTGCTGAGAAAGAGCTTTGAATTAAGAGAGTTGGTCAGAAGAGAAAAGATAGACTTTATGTGCATACAAGAGACCATGCAAAGTGAAATCAGTAGAGGATGCTGTAAGCAATTGTGCCTAATGATGAATTTGAGTGGAGTTACAGTGGGGCTTTCGGCAGTGCAGGTGGATTATTGTGGATATGGCAAAAAATAGTTTTTCAGAGTTTAAGGACATGGACAAATGAAGGCATGATTGGCGTTGAGGGCCTTCGGGGTGCAAATGTTGTTCATATAAAAATTGTCAACATTTACTCTCAATGCCAAATTACCTTCAAGAGGCGCCTGTGGAGCCTAATCACAAATATGTTATTGGGGGATCCTCAGACGAAATGGTGTGTTGTGGGGGACTTTAATGCCATTAAAAGCAGAGAGGTGCCAAAAAGTAATGCCATTTATACAGATGAGGGAGTTTGAACTATTCATCAGTGAGGCAAAGCTCATTGATTTACTTTGCATAGGTACCTCTTTACTTGTATCGCACGGGGGGCTCATGCTGCAGCAGGATAGATAGATTTCTTTTGTCAACCCCATGGTTGAAGCAATGGCATTCCACTTATCAGTTGGGATTAGACAAAGAATCATCAGACCATAGGCCAATCCTCTTGACAGTGGAGGACAAAATCTTGGGACCTAAACCTGTCAAGACATTAAACTACTGGGAGAATGCTGATGGTTTTGCTGAGCTGGTAAAGAAAGAGTGGGAGGCCATTATAGTGACCGGCACAATGTTCTTTGTACTAAATGAAAATCTTAGACAAATGAGGAAGCAGCTGAATATATGGAACAAAAATGTCTTTAGGCATGCTGATATAGTGACTGATCAGCTCAGACTCTAGTTAAGAGAAATGGATATTGAAGATGAAAATCGGCCTTCTTCGGAGGCTGAGTAGGACAATAGGCGTGAGGTATGGGGAAATTTACAGCACTCAATAATGCAGAAATCACATACAAAATGGATCATAGAAGGTGGTTGTAACACTAAGTACTTCCATGCTAGGGTGAACTGGAACATGTGTCTAAATGGTATCCGAGGGCTCCATATCAATGGCATTTGGACAGAGGACATACAGGGAGTGAAACAAGGGATCACAGACCAAGGGTGGACGCAGAAAAAAATATTAGGGGGGGCGATTTTTTTTTTATATTCGTTATATATATTTTTTAAATTAATTATAAAAAAATTATTTTAGGAAAGGAATTGTTAATATTGTAGCCTATTGTGAGTTGGACGGAAGGTGCGGGGGATGGCAGCCCTTTGCTTGGGGGTTTGGGGGCGAGAGCCCCAAGCCGATTTTTTTGGAAACCATCAAAAATTTAATTAAAAAATCCAATAAATTAATCAAAATATAATTAAAATTTAAAAAATATATTTTTTTTTGAATTAATAAAATATGATAGGGTAGGAGAAATTCCGGGGGCGGGGAGGGCTAGGTACGCCCTTGAGTGTGCATGTCTTTACCAATAAAATAAAAATCTCATCAATGGATTGTGAATATAGGAAGCTAGAAAGATGATGGAGATAGGACTTAGGAGGGAGGGGAACCAATTAAAAAAACTAAAAAATAAAGCAAGAAATCCAATAAAAGGGAAAATAAAAAGGAAACATTTGGGGAAATTGTAGACCCTAACACCTATAATCGATGCAAATTGCAATAAGTGTTAAGGAATGAGACAAGAAAAAGAAAAATGATTTGGGGAAATTGTTAACTTAGAGTAGTCTGCATAGCATAATGACTGATATTGAATTGTTTATTTAAGTTATTAATATAACTTCCAACAAAGAAAGTCTTAAATCCTTAATTATAAAAACAATCTTATAATCCTTGTCAAATTTTTATTATGGCCCACTCGTGGTTGGGCCTTATAACAGTAGTTTATCTTGAGCTCTTATGGGCTATATTTTTGTAGCCCAACAAGCATGGGGCAGAAACAGATTACCTCATTACTTCGTCAGTGAACCCTAAAATTGTTAAAATTGGGGAGTTCTCCTTGTTTGTCGCTAGAATTAGGTTTACCGAACAAAGCTTCGCGAAGAAATATCCGTGGAATGAAGAAAAGTGAAAGAAATTCGCAAGGGAGGGAAATGGGAGAGCAGGATCTGAGGAAGAACAAGAAGAAATTTGCCCAAAACAAGGAGAGAATGGGAGGGAGAGGCGGTCTGTCGTTGGAAGCTTTCGCCAATGCCAAGACTAGGAACAACAATTATAACCCGGCCATCATTAGTGAGCTTTATTGTTTCCTTCATTCTTTACTTCTATTTGCACTTTTTTAGCTGATAATCGGATGATTGTGTTCTCTGGGTTTTGGTGTTAGTGCTATATGTTTCAGTCTGCTAGTGGTATTTGTGTTATGGTCATGCGCTTAGCTGTTTGGTTTATTGTTCTCATACGCTTGATCCAAAATAGAAAGGATTAGGAAAAGGAAAAACTTTGGGTGCAAGATGTGTTTCAATGCTCAACGCGATTGGCATTTGCTGAGGATTTATTTTATCACCTACTCAAAAAGCAAGAGAAACCAATTTGGCTTACAGTGCAGCATCCTTTCAAGAAGAAAACCAGCCTCGTGATCCAAAAAGTAAAGAAAATTTCTAAGAATGCTATTGCAAGCACAAAGATCTTAAAATTTGATTTTAATGTTGAAGCAAGCCTTGTTCATCATAGGTAGATTGCTCGCATGGGTTATTCAGTATGACCGAGAATCAAAGTACTTTATATGATCTTGATCTTAAAATTGGTTCTTTGAGTCCGGTGCTATTTATCAAAATCCATACACACTATAGCCCTTGATTTTTCGACCATAAGATGGCTTTATGTGTATAATTCTTCTTGTGTTTACAATTTTGACTGTCTAAATGCTCATTAATGAAGTTTAATATTCTGGTCTGTATGCTGATTTGATTGTTTTGTAGAGAAGCAAAGAGAGTTCTACAAAAATGCTAAATATGTCCAGCGATATAAGAGGTCATTAAATCAACTGCCTAATGTTCCTTCCACGGGCAAGAGGCCACTGGAGGTGTGATTCTTTTACTCTAGGCACTCCGTTTTTGCTGTTGTTCTTTTGAAAATTCTGTACATTGTAGTTTCGGGTGGGGTTGTTGTTGGGTTGAGTAATGCTTTCAGGCTGCAATATAGCTGCTTAGATAATCCTAGAGGATTCCATTAAGAAACTATTTAATCAGATGATCCAATTCTTGCGACAGGGTGAAAGTGAAACCAGTACTTCCAAGCATAACAAAAGGAGCAAGAACAAAGGGCCAAGTCTGATGGAGTTGTATGAAAAGAAGCGTGAGGAGGGAGAGAAAGCCATGATGGAGAGGGAAGCTGCTATTCAATCAAAGAACGAAGCGAGACAGCAAAGTGAAGCTCGAAGAAGAACTTTGAAGGAGAAAATGTTGAAGAAAACCAAGTCCGGCCAACCTGTGATGAAATACAGAATTGAGCATATATTAGAAACTCTTCAAGGTCAAAGTAGTTGAGTTTTGTAAATGTGGTTGGCATACTATACTATGTGAGATTTGAGAAGCACCGAAATGTAGCCTTACTGGTGGCTGGTGCGTCTGCCTTGGTGCATAAATGCCAATGTTGACATTGAACTTTGTTATTAGTGAATTTATAGCAACTTACAGCCTTACACCTGAAAAGGGAAAGTAAGGAATCCCGACATTTTGTGTAATAATTTGTGCTTTTGAAGAAATCTCGTAGAAGATGCATTATTTTGAATAATTCGTACTTTTCAGAAAGTATTGGAATATACATAGAGAGACAGAGCAGTACAGGTGGCTTATTTGGACTGCAGCTTGTTCAGAAGAGTTTTTTTTGTCTGCAGAAGCAGATTTTGTAATTGCTAGCACCATTTATGAATGAAATCTTTTTCTCATAAAATAAAAACTGCTGAAAAAATTCAAAATTTAGGTTGTGTGCTTTTTAAAAAGTATTACCGTTATAAAAGGATAGTAAAATAAGCTTTTTGTATAGTATAAAATAAATTGTTCCGGCTTCTTATATTTTATACGAAAATGTAATTTTATAGTTAAAAGTTACATTATACTCGTTGTGATTTTTAAATTATTTTAAAGTAGAAAAAGCAAAAAAAAATATCATATTTAAATACGCCCGGCCATGCTCCCTCCCTCACTTTTAAGACTAGTGAGTGTCCTATTTGGACTTGATTAGATGCACTCAAGTACCTCTCTCTGGTTCTGGATTACGAAACGAAAACCCAGAGGAAAATGAAGACTTCCGTTTGGTTTTTACTTTTGTCCACGATTAGATGCGCAAGTAACTGAAACGACTACAAC
>JAOWBN010038624.1:0-10037 GCA_028565015.1 Pinguicula moranensis | reverse complement strand
GAACCAAGCCCATGTATCATCAAGATGTACCTCCCACCCATCCCAGATTTGGAAAAAATCTGACCCCCCCTCCCCCACGGAGACCGAAGTAATACCGATAGAACCAAAGGAATTTCTCAAGGCTGACTCCGAACTTGAAGAGGATGAGAGAACATGTACAACGGGGATACTAAAAGCATGCGAGATGGATACTGATCAAAATACTTGACGGACGATGGGAAAAGGTAAGAGGCCTAAACGCCACCACATCATGACCATCCACATACACCTCTTTTAATGTGGGATAAAAAATATTTACGCAACATGCTTAATAAATTTGAAGTTAGTTTGTTTGCAATTGCTGAATCATTAAATCTTGCAAATAAAATGAGGGATGTTAGCTAATTTAACTCAATTTCCTTACTTGTCGGATGAAGTAGCTCTTGGTAAGATATGGGTGTTTAGGAAGGATGAATCTCATTTTGAAATAGTAAGCGTGTACGACCAGACTATCACCGGGTGTTATAAACAAGATGAGGGAGCGATTTTAATTACTTTCATTTATGGTAGTCGTGACTATGCCCATAGAAGGGATTTATGGCAATACATGGTCGATGCCAACATGAGGAACGCTCCATGAATAGTGCTATGAGATTTCAATGCCATGAGGTCTAATTTAGAAAAGTGTGGGAGAATGATCCGTCCGACACATCCTACTAGAGAGTTTGATGAGTGCATAAACACGTGCACAATGGTGGAACTGCACTCTAGAGGTCAGAAGTTCTCCTGGTGTAATGGACTAAGTGGAGTAGAGAGGATCATGGCAAAATTATATAGAGTCCAACTGACACCGGGCAGAATATCGATTAATCTGCGAGTTAGTTCCACCAGAAAAATTACAAGGAAGAGCAATAGAAAAATACCCCAAAACTAGAGGAAATAATCTATCGGATTTCAATAATGTTAAATAATAATTCAATATCGAAAGCTAAGTTCACAAGTCGGACTTTATAGCCAAAATTCGAGGATATTCGTATTTTGCCAAAAATAACAAAATTCCAAAAATCTCTCCAAATCAAAATACGAACTAAGCTAAGCAATATGTAAAAAATCCAGCATTAATCGAATTCAAATAGCCTTCTGATTGACAGATGATTTATTTCCAAAAATAGTAAAGATTAACTAAAACCAATTATTCAAAAAGGAAAACAATATAATTTGAGGTCGACTTTAAAGGAACATGGAGCTAATGATTTGGAAAGAATATTTTCGATTGGGGTCTTATGCGCGATTCTGATAATCCTAGCCAAAGTTATGATCAAAAGACTGAAACATACCCCAATTTGGAAATATCACCATTACTTTCCCTTTTTGTGCCGATCTGCCACCTCCTGGTTTTTCAGTGCCATAAAGGTAGAATATGACAACTCAGCCTCGTCATCGGCCTCGAATTCTCCTACATCAATTAGTCAATAGTAAATTCTTGGGGATGGACAGGGCACACATCCTATAAGCTCTTGTCTAAGAAATCTTTGGATCACAATTCAATGCTGGTAACCATCGAAGAGCAATAATGTATGTACGGCACAAAACATTTAAAATTCCTAAACATATGTACCAGAGACGAGTCCTTTGTGAACCTGGTGCAGTAGGGCCATTGCAATGAAGTAAGCCGGGATGACAAGATGCTCAATTTGGGAATCAAGTTGAAGAAAATGATAATGAGGCTAAGGGAGTGGAACAAAAGCTCTTTTGGTAGAGTCAAAGCCAAAATCCAACAACTAGAGCAAAGAATAGAAAAGATCAAAATGGAGCTACTAAGAACTGATGGATACAAAAGAGGAATTGAGCGAATGGAAAAATTGGGAGTTATCCAGATTAGAGCAGACGGACAAGAAGAGATGGATTTGAGAGGGGGACATAAACTCAAAATGCTTTCACGTGATTATTAATTCTTAAGGGAGCAAAAGCATTAAAAATCGGATGGGAGAACCCTAGAGGACGCTAGAAGGGTGCATGAGGAAGTAGTCACATATTTCGAAAAGTTGCTCACTCTGAAAGATGGAGGAGAGATAGAATATGACCTACAATGACTATTCAGAGACAGACTTAGCCATGAGGAAAACAATAACATTTGTAGGATTCCTTCCACTTCCAAGATCAAAGACGCCCTGGGGTCTATTCCAGGAAACAGTGCTCCAAGACCAGATAGTTTTGGATCCGAATTCTTTTGATCTACCTGGGATATTACAGGACGGGACTTAGTTGGTGTCATTCAGGAGTTTTTCTCCAGATCAAACTTCCCCAGACTTTTCAAGTCTAATCTACTAACCCTGATTGCTAAAGTGAAGAACCTAAAACCTAGACAATTTAGAGAAGTTTTGACCCATCAGCCTCTTCTCGGTTACATACAAGGTTGCTGCTAAATTCCTTTTGTGCAGACTATCAAGGTCCATCGGGAAATTGATTGCTGAGGAACAAGGTGCTTTCGTACTAGGTAGAAACATTTTATCATATCACCTTGGCTAAAGAACTTACTCAACATTAACAACAAGGGGGGATATCATGTTAAAATTGGATATGGCAAAGGCATATGATAGAGTTAGATGCTCCTTCCTCGAAAAAGTGCTGGAAGCTAAAGGCTTCAATCAAGAGGCCAGAGACATCTATATTTGTTTATACTGATGCAAGTTACCCTATCAAGATTAATCCTACGGGAATTAAGTAGAGAGAAGATCAAGAGTTTCCACCAACCTATTGGAACCCTGGTGATCTCCTACGTGATGTATGCAAATGATGTTCTATGCTTCCTTAGCGGAGAAATAAGATCTATGTGATCTTTGAACAAGGACTTGGATGACTACTGCTGATGGTCAAGTCAAAAGGTTTGTCCATGTGAATGAAAAGATCCTGAGTTTCTTCCCATCGGGACAGGAAATGACAAGGTGACTCCCTTTCATTGTATTTGTTTATACTGATGCAAGATACCCTATCAAGATTAATCCTGCAGGAATTAAGTAGGGAGAAGATCAAGAGTTTCCACCAACCTATTGGAATCCTGGTGATCTCCTGCGTGATGTATGCAGATGATGTTCTATGCTTCCTTAGCGGAGAAATAAGATCTTTGTGATCTTTGAACATGGACTTGGATGACTACTGCTGATGGTCAAGTCAAAAGGTTAACAAATCAAAATCAGCTCTCTTGCTATCAAATAAGATTAGCAATGCAAGGAGTTCAACGATAATACGATAAACAAGATATAGACTAGGACAACTCCCTACTAGATACTTAGGGGCTCCTCTTCTTACGAGTAGGCACAACCGGGAGATTCTGGAGCCTTTGCTTAATAAAATCAAGTCTCTTGTTGTCAAATAAGATAGCAATGCAAGGAGTTCAATGATGATATGAGAGACAAGATATAGCCTAGGCCAACCCTCTACTGGATACCTAGGGGGCCTCTGTTTACATGTAGGCTCAACCGGGCGATTCTGGAACCTTTGTTTAATAAAATCACGAACAAAATTATGGAAGGGTAAGATACTCTCTCAAAATGGAAGGATAGTATTGGTCAAGCACGTTCTTTCCAGCATCCCTATGCACACCTTCGCAGTCAAGAGACTCCCCCAGTACATTTTGAAAGAGCTGCACTGACAGTTGGCTAATTACATAAGGGGAGAATCATAAGGGAAATAGAAACTTCACTAGAGATCATGGACAAGAATTTGTAAGCCACTGGTAGAGGGGATACTGGGAATCAGGGACATAAAGGAAAAAAAGCTATGGCCATGAAAATATAATTCAAAATGATCACAGAGGATAGTCTAAAGGGGATTTTTTTTGGCAAAGTACAACAGAAATGAGCACTTACTCATAAGAGAAACCAGAGGAGTGGACAGAGTTTTGTAAATATGCACAGGGCATGAGAACGAAAGTGGTGACATCAAGAACACCATGTGAAAAGGCAATTCATCATTTTGGTTTTATAAATGTCTTAGCTCTAGTCCCCTGTTTGTGCATTTCATAGGTGACAAACAAAAAGGCAAAGGTGCTTGACTTATGGCAACTAAACAACTGGAATCTGGATCATCTTCAGGATTCGGTTCGTTCGACCATTTGTGAGGAACTTCAGGAACAAAGAATCCTAGATAACCATGGCGAGAGAGGAAGTAACGTTATTGTATGGACGCTAGATACAAAAGGGGAATTCAATATGAGGTTGACTTGTGAGGTAATCCGAGCTAGAGAACCTATTTAGTTGGGTATAGAGCAGATTTGGAGTTGGGCCCTACATCCTAGGATCGCCTTATGTACTTGGTGAGTTTGGAAGAAATACCTCCCACTGGACAAAAATATATGACGGAGGGGTATTCACTTGGTATCCGCATGCGATTGTTGTTCCATGAGGAAACAAGAATCTGCTGACCACATTTCGGTACACAACCCTTTTGAAGAACTATACCACAGAGCAGGACAACTTATTGGAATTCCAAGTCACAATATACAGACCTAGACAAGTAGAATCCACTTCTGATTCTCATATGCTAAAAAGGTGAGTCTGTCAGTTTTTTTGGTGAGTATAATCTCTGCCATCATCGCATGGTGCTTGTGGTTGCAAAGATGTGCAGCTCAGTTCGACAGCACACGACTATCCACTGATAAAACATGAAGACAAGTTCATTAGCTAATTATTGAAATTACAAACTATGCTGACTTATGTTTAAAAATGTAGGTGATGGACAGGAATATACTAGCTCATTTGAACATCCACACCAGATGCCTCCTAAAGACGGGATCCAATTTGTTTTGTGGTCCCCATCCCTACAAGGATGGAAGAAGCTCACCGGTGATGGAAGTTGTGTAGGGAATCCAGGGCTGAAGGCAGAATCGTCTGAGATGAAAATGGTTCTTCTTGGCAGCTTTCTCACCAGGTTTTGGAATTGGAACAAAAAAATGTGTGGATCTACAAGCAGTATCAAAATGGATAAAGCTTTGCAGGGAGCAAGGATGAGACAACATCATCATCAAAACGGATTACATGCTACTGTGTAAATGGATTGAACAAAACAAGTATGATATGTGGCACTTTGGGGACTATTGGAATGACCTTATTCTTATGATGATGGGCCTTCATATAGGAGTAATACACCAGATCCAAGAAGAAAATACTATAGCGGGCACTCTTGCAAGACAAAGATCAGTGGGGCTAAACCAGAGAATTTTACAAGAAAAATGAAGTTGGAAAAATGGAACTTGTCATACCTCTGACGAAGGTAGAGACATGCATCATAGACAAACACTACCTAGGGCCGAACTCAGGCTAGCTCAGCAGTCAATACATCCTAGGTCAACTGATATTTTTTCAGACAGAGCTTCAAATCCTTATTAATCAATCTCCATTGTGGGGATCTAAGCAACAAACTACCATAAAAATCATGCCGAATAGAACGACTGCGAAGCTGGAGAGATCTTTCATCCTCGGAATTTTTGTATTATGAAAAATAAAAAATTTATTAAAAAAAATGAGGCTCGCTTCTTGGGGAAAGCTTGAGCCTTGTAGAGGCATAAGTATTTATTTTGGATAAGCAACTTCATATTACAGAGGCATCGGCTCAAAATATTTACAAACTTTCAGTCAAAGCAACATGCATCTATATATTATCCTCCTTTCTTAAGTGAAACAGAAGCATTCACATATGATAGCATCGGTTCGCAGTAACAAGTGAATAAATAAAGATAAAAAGTTTCAAATTCAGCACATAATTTCTTAGAAGAGAAGACAAAATCAGTCGAAATTTTTGCTCACCTTTATGAAAGAGTTTCAAGAACCAACCCAATGTTGAAGGGAAGATTAGAAAGATTCAGAACTAGCAATAGTTCATTCAGAAACGTTGAAAGAAGATTATGCAGAAAAAGGTTAGATCTTCGATATCTTTCCTCATTTCATATGACACTCATTTATAGATGTACAAGTATGTGATTGATTACAATGTGATAAATGTGATGTAATCTATCTAAATCCTTGAAGTCAAGTTTTGTGTTTTTCAGCCGTATTTTCCAGCCGACTTAGCAGAAGACATGGAGCTGTATTTCACAGCCACCATAGCTGACTTTTGAGAAGACAAATCCCTGGAATGATGGGATTGGTTTTCTTCAACATCACTAACACTTTATTGTTAGATTTCCATCCGAAGAGCACATTCTGATCAACATAAAAACGGGAGCTCGAGGACTGTATCTTATTTTATTAACATCAGTAAACATGAATGGCGGCAGTATTTTCTGTTCGATTGAAATTGGAGAAATTGATTGCAAAACTTACAAAAAAGTTAATGTTCCAATTCCCCACGCGGTGGGTCTCGGAAATATTTTCTTACCCAGCAGATTTCACTGCTTATTGTGTTAAGTTGCTGGTTGTCTCTTTGTTCAGATTCAAAAAGAGAGCTCTGGGACAAACTCTTTCAAGAGAACTAACAAAGGAAGTTTGAGCAGGTAACAATACCTGCATTTCGCAATTCTCTCGGTTCTCTGATTCTTTGGTATCTTCTAGTTACCGGCTATCAATTTCAGTTGTATCCAGAAACGTCAGCGAACTACAAGCTTGATGAAATGCCTCGCTGAAGGAGTCTGAATAAATGCAGAGTGTTTTGTTAATAAACCTACCAGAATTCTTTTCTCAGTAAACGTTCTCATATCTCGAAATCTCACTAAAATGAGCTTTGCTTCACTCACGCTTGAGTCTTCTTTGTGTAGCAGGCTGGTATTTCAGTCCGGTGCTAGCTGCTTGGTCGGAGTCCAGAATGAAGTTGAGAGTGACTTGCAAGAAAATTTTACGATTATGTTGGATATGATCTCAAGAAGTAAAGACAGTTTTTCTTTACATGGATCAAAGCATCTAACAACCTTCTAGCTGCATGATTTATTCGTCTAATTTCAGCCATTTGTCTACCAAATTTCTATGGATTTTGTTAGCTCTCCATGCCATATCCTTCAACTCTGCATTTTTGAAACTTTTGGTTAAAATTGGAACAAACATGAGGGATGCACCATCTGTGTTCGTCAGGTTAGCCATTGAAAGTAAACACATTATGAATTGCCCCTAAAATTTCAATTCCTCTATCATAAATCAGGCAACACTTTCGGCGTGGTGTCAAATGCTCAGCCAACTTCTCCAAAAACCATCGTCATGCCTGTCTCATCTAATCGTCAACCACAATGAATGTATTTGGCAAGATCTTCCCTCCAACATCCAATGTAACTACAACAAGCAGCTTCTGCTTGTATAAACAATAGAGATGAGTAACATCTACCGTAATAACTGGACGATAGTGTTGGTAACCATTGATGGACAATCCAAAAGCCGAAAACACATACTTCAACCGCTTCTTCTGGGGTCATCTGTATCATCTGAGTTACCACTCTAACATGACTATCATTCCAAAAATTTAAGGCATCCAAAAAGGACCGATAACCTTTCAACACCAGAGATCTAGGTACCATACACCATCTCGGCTGTTTGCTGGACAACATACCAAGCCTTTGAATCCCTAATCTCAAATCCATATGTGTCATGCTCCTTGCTGAAATCCTATATACAAATAATCATAATCAATGAATCCTGCATAGAAATAGTTGAAAACTAAAATAAACTTTTAAACTCGTAAAATTGGTACTTAAATCTTTGGAGACCAACCAACTCATAAGACAAAAATGTCTTTGAAAGGTTGCGTTGATAAGAGGACATTACTAAGATAGCACCGGTGCTGACCCTCAATATGAACGATCTTTCATTTGTAACCATTTTGTTGGTATGTTACACTAAGATATCACATACATCTAGGAGATTTATTATAGTGCTTGCACTTTACCGTCCATTTTTGGTATCACCTAAACCACACAAAACTCTCTTTTGGCATACAATACATAATTTGTGCAAAACATGCTGCAAATCGGCTTCATCCTTGAATCATTCACCAACATCTAATTGTCATGTAGTACGATTGTGATAATTGTTGTGCAATGGTGCTGGGATATCAATTGAGTCACCATGCATAGGATTATCTTCATCAAACAATGCGGCAGGTATAATAAAAAAAATCCCTGATACATCTTATTAATTCAAAAATGAATTGACTCCAAAACTATGCAATTGGTCGTTTCCTCGTCACAATCAGGTTCAGATCTGTTCTCATCCATATCTATCGGTCTGAAAGAATTTGCTCTGGATCATTAATAATCGGACTCATCAGCGGCGGTACAAAAGAGGAGGCAATATATTGGTAACTTTCTGCAAGCCATGGAGGCCAAACGTTTGGAGAAATAAAACTACTACTGACACCCAAACACGGTGTTGAGCTATTTCAATGCATATCATATTATGAAGCTTTTGAAGGCACACTCACGTCTCTAAATAAATATTGAGATGTCCATCTACCACTACTAGTCCCAACCATCTAAGGTGCTGAACTATTTTCAATACTATTAAATTGGGAGGGCGTGGTTATGTCTCCAAAGAAATTTAGATTATTTTGTTATTCATAATGTAAATTTAGATAATGATACTTATAAATTTTAAATAAAAGCATATAAACAAAAAGATACTTAGTAATAAAGAATAATTAAATTGCAATCAATCATTTTGACTAAATAAAATAAAATCAACTAATGAATTTATAGGAGTGGAGTGTTTGAGATGAAATTTATGTGGATTGAAACGTCTGCCGCCATTTGCGATTTTTATTTTGTAGTTGATGTGATCAACCAGATTTTTAACCCGAGCAGCCCATCCCAAAAGCACGAACCGGACGAGGTTAATTATGTATTAATCTTTATATATCACCAACAACAAAATCGTTTTCTTGAACATCGTTTTCACCGGAAATGATATAGCGCACGAACAAATTCGTGCGCTAAACGCACGAATTCCTGTCCACCAATCACCAACGGCCACGTCACCCAAATTACTCGAGCAATATTTTGGTTCGGCTTTCCCCGCTTCAGCCAAAATTTCTTCTCAGTTCTTCCCGCTTTTCTCAGTTTTCATCCTTCCAGACACCCAAATTCCATGAGTTCTCGTGCGACGGAGAGATTGCGTCTGTTTTGAGAGAATAGATATAGACGACGGCTTCTTCCCGCTCTTCTCACTTCTCATCCTCCAGACACCCAAATCCCATCAGATTCGTCAGAGGAAGCGACAGAGAGATTGCGTCTGTTTTTAGAGAATAATCTAGACGACGGCGCGGCGGACGGAGGGGAGGACCACGGGCGTTGTATAGCAAACGCACTTCTTAATCCCTTGGCTTCAAAAGCCCTACATCTTTGACATCCGCCGGCGCCCCTCACACATTATCCACAATCTTTTCCTTTGGCGCACTCTCGCTCAAAGATTTCGGTGCCTCTTTCGAAGCCTATTTTTAATCAATTGAGTTGCTTGCAATCCGTCACTAGCTTCAGCTATGATTACTGATTGAATCCCCAAAACGTCCTTCGCCATGGCGTCGTCGAACGCCAGAGATTTTGCTAAGAAGAGAAGGGTATGGAATTTGGCTCCTTGCTTGATGATTCTTGCTTGATTATGGTATTGGTTATATGGGGCACATGGAAAATTGTTGAGGGTAGTTTGCAGACTGTTGTCGATAATTTCTTGATAAATTTGAGTTTATTCATTTTTTTTTTTGGAATGTTTTATTCGGTAATCTCTTTCACATTTAGGGTAACCGTTCGGCCAAATTGAAGCAGTGCAAGCTTGATGCTCGGCGAGAACAGTGGCTTTCTCAAGGTTTACGAAAACAAATATTTCTTTGGATATCTATGGTTGCTTTTGTTCCTTGGGCTTTATGACTTTATCTATATTAAATTTATCATTCACGTTATTACGTCGTAATGAGATTAACTTTTATAGATGCTTTTTCTTGGATTTCTTCTGATTTTTAAATTTTTGAAGCAATTTATCTGTATCAAATGATCTTAAGTTTTTTTTTCAGTTACTTTCAATCTTTGCTGATGATTTGTTAATGATACTAGTCAAAGATAAGTCTGGGCCTAATCAGGTAATCAATAG